>JAVKPL010005923.1:0-25317 GCA_032173675.1 Gastrolobium villosum | reverse complement strand
TAATGTCACTCTAAATGGTCACCCAATTTCTGTTATCTTTGATTCTGGAGCGTCTGGCTCTTTTATGGCAAAACATACTGCTATGAGAATAGGCATCACCCCAACCCCGTTACCTTATGAGTTACACATCAGTACCCCTACTGGAGGATCGTGCACAGCCTCAGAGATCTGCAGAGGTGTTATTTTGCAGTATGAAGGGAACACGTATACAGTAAACTTGGTGGTCCTACCGGTATTCAATTTCGATGTGATTATCGGTATGGACTGGTTGACGGAAAACGGGATAACGTTGGACTGTCGAGCGGGGAAAGTCGTTGTTCCTGCGAAAGATGGTAATTTTCAACCTTTTTCTCTCATTTCTTTATTACAAGTTAGAAAAGAGCTCCTCAAGGGAGCAGCAGGGTATCTTTTGTCAATCGAGGCTGAGACCTCGGTTGACAATCAAATTCAGAATGTACCTGTAGTTAGAGAATTCGAGGAGGTATTCCCGGATGAAATACCTCGATTGCCTCCTCATAGGGAAATAGAATTTTCCATCGAACTTGTTCCCGGAGTTGGACCAATCTCCATTGCTCCGTATCGCATGGCACCTTTGGAACTTCGAGAGTTGAAGAAGCAGATAGAAGAACTGTTGGCAAAGGAATTCATCAGACCGAGTACCTCTCCATGGGGTGCTCCAGCCATCTTGATTAAGAAGAAGGATGGTAGTCTACGTCTGTGTGTAGATTACCGACAACTGAACAAAGTTACGGTGAAGAATAAGTATCCGCTACCAAGGATCGATGATTTGATGGACCAGCTGAGAGGAGCCAGAGTCTTTTCCAAGATAGATTTACGATCGGGATACCATCAAATCCGGGTCAAACCGGAGGATATTCCGAAAACAGCTTTTAGAACTCGTTATGGGCACTACGAATATCAGGTGATTCCTTTCGGACTCACGAATGCTCCAGCGGTATTCATGGACTACATGAACCGCATCTTCCGCCCATTCCTTGATCAGTTTGTTATTGTGTTTATCGACGACATTCTGATTTACTCTGCTAATGAAGAGCTGCATGCGGAACATTTGAGGATTGTCTTGCAAATCTTGAAAGAGAAGCAGTTATACGCGAAGTGGTCGAAGTGCGAGTTTTGGCTTAAAGAGGTCCAGTTTCTGGGCCATGTCATTTCAACAGAAGGTATTGCTGTGGACCCCAGCAAGGTTGAAGCTGTCATGAATTGGGAACGACCCAAGACTGTCACTGAAGTAAGGAGTTTCTTAGGTCTTGCTGGATATTATCGAAGGTTTATCCAGAATTTCTCTCAGATAGTGCAACCTCTTACCCGTCTTACTCGGAAGGATAAGCCTTTTGAGTGGACTGAAGCTTGTGAAGAATGTTTCATGGAATTGAAGAGCAGGTTAACAAGTGCTCCCGTACTCACGATTCCGGATCCTACCCGAAAGTTCGAAGTATACTGTGATGCGTCGCTGAAAGGACTTGGATGCGTGTTGATGCAGGATCGTATGGCGGTAGCTTATGCATCTCGACAACTAAAGCCGCACGAAGAAAATTATCCTACGCACAATTTGGAGTTAGCAGCTATAGTGTTCGCACTTAAAATCTGGAGGCACCACTTGTATGGTTCGCAGTTTGACGTGTTCAGCGATCACAAGAGTCTGAAGTACTTGTTCGATCAGAAGGAGCTGAATATGCGGCAACGACGGTGGATGGAATTTCTGAAGGACTATGAGTTTGAACTTAAATACCACCCAGGAAAGGCAAACGTGGTAGCTGACGCTCTGAGTAGGAAGACACTGCACACTGCAACTCTGATGATGGAAGAACTAAAATTGTTTGAGGCCTTTCGAGACTTGAATTTATCTGTAGACGAGAGAGGGCATAGCATAAGATTGGGAAATATAAAGGTGGAGAATGAATTGATCAGTAGAATTAAGGAGGCTTAGAGAAATGAAGAGTTAGTCCGTGAATTGGTTGGTAATCAAGATGTAGTAAGGGATGAGAATGATATTTGGAGATTCCAAGGCCGGCTAGTTGTGCCGAATGAAGAGTTGAAGCAAGAAGTTTTGCAGGAGGCTCATAAGGGTAAATATGCCGTTCATCCTGGATCCACGAAGATGTACCATGATTTGAAGACCTCGTTTTGGTGGCCGGGTATGAAGCGTGATATTGCTGAGTATGTATCTCGATGTCTAACTTGTCAGAAGGTGAAGTACGAACATCAGAAACCCTCGGGACTTCTTCAACCTTTGGAGATTCCCGAGTGGAAGTGGGACAGTATTGCGATGGATTTTGTAGTTGGACTTCCTCGGACGCGAGAAGGATATGATGCTATCTGGGTGATTGTTGATCGTTTAACGAAGTCAGCCCATTTCTTGTGTGTTAGAACCACATATAATACAGAGAGGCTTGCCAGAATTTACCTGCAGGAGATTGTGAAGCTGCACGGAGTTCCTACTAGTATTGTCAGTGATCGTGATCCCAAGTTTACCTCTAAGTTCTGGGAGTCTTTTCAAAGGGCTTTAGGGACCCACTTGAGATTGAGTACTGCTTACCACCCGCAGACCGATGGACAGACAGAACGCACCATTCAAGCTTTAGAGGACATGTTGCGAGCATGCGTTTTGGAGTTAGGAGGCAGCTGGGATAATTATCTTTCTTTGATTGAATTTGCTTACAATAACAGTTACCATTCCAGTATTCAGATGGCACCGTATGAAGCTCTGTATGGGAGAAAATGCAGATCCCCTTTATGCTGGACTGAAGTGGGTGAGCGAAGTATGTTAGGACCTGATCTAATTCAAGAAACATCCGAACAGGTAAAGAAGATTCGGGAAAATATGCAGCGGGCTCAAGCCAGACAGAAGAATTATTACGACAAGCGTCATAAGCCCCTATCTTTCGAAGTCGGAGACCATGTATTTTTGAGAATCACACCTACATCGGGACTCGGAAGGAGAATGGGAGTAAAGAAGTTAAGTCCACGGTACTTAGGACCATATCTGATTATGGACCGGATTGGAGAGTCTGCATACCGGTTGGCTTTACCACCCAATCTGTCAGGAATTCACAATGTATTTCATGTGTCGCAGCTGCGGAGATATCTCTCTGATTCATCTCACGTGTTACGGCCTGAAGAAGTGGAATTAAAGGAAGACCTGACGTATCAAGTGCAACCGTTCCAAATTCTTGAACGATCCGTCAAGCGACTTCGTTCTAAAGAAATTCCTTTGGTGAAAGTATTGTGGAACAACAAATCGGCAGCTGAAGCCACTTGGGAGCGCGAGGACGACATTCAGAATCGCTATCCAGAACTGTTTAGCTCTTAAGTAAGTTGATTTTGCGGACAAAATTCCTATTTGGTGGGGAGAGTGTAACATCCCACATGATTAGTAAAATACATAAGTGTTATTATGATGCATGTGTAGAATTCGAATTTTTGGTTTATGTTTGGTGGCTTGCGAAGTTACATGGCCTTTATCCTTGGATGAGACTAAGGTAAGTATTTAAATTAAAATCATAGGAGGGTACATATGTGGGCATGTGTAACTTTTATTAAAATCATATGAGTAATTGGATTGTATGTTATTAGGCTTTGGTGCTTAAAGGGCTTGGGAAGTGGGCTAGTGGTTGGATTAGTCACTTTAGGCTTGCTTTGTTGGACTTCTCTTGTGATGGCCGATGGCCCAAAGAGGTCCTTGGATCTATCTTGTTCAGCCCAATGTTGTACCCACTCTTACCTCCCCTAAGCCTTGTTCTACAAGGCTGTCTTGTGTAGCAAGGAACATCCACATGGCTAGATGTATCCTTTCCCACTCATTCATGCGCATAGGAAGATGGATAAGCCTTAGGAAATCTTCCAACCTTCCCCTTGCATGACCGCCACCTCACCTCCTAGCATGTGCACCTTTTGACTTCAACTTCATTGCATGGAAGACACTTGTACTCCTTAGCTTTCTTTTGGGCTGCATACTCCTCATCATGGGCGCACAAGGGAGGTCTCAAATCAGATTTTTATGACACAAAATCTGCATAGCTTGTTGACCAAGAGACCAACCTTGCATGTGCACATGATGACAACTTCCCCCTTCCACCTCCTTGCATGCGCCTAGAGTGTGCAAGAAGCAAGCTCCTTGCTTGTTTTGACCAAACTTGCAGCCCCACTTCCACAAGAAATCAGAATTGTCATGATGCTTCATCATTCCAAACCTTCCTCCCTTCTCTTTAACTTGTGCGCACCAAGTGGGGGCTGTCCTCACTTTACAAGTGCAGCCAACTCTCTTCTCTTCCCTCACTCTTCTAGCCGTGAATGCAAGAGCCCTTGGAGAAAGAAAAACTTTGCTAACTCATCTCCCTCACACCCATTCAACCGTGGCCTATACACCAAGAGTAGTGCAAGCTTTTCTTCTCTTTTCCCTCACTGTCCAGCCTAGTTCCTCACCCTTGGAGTCTGCCCAAGTTGTTCCTCCTCACCATTTGAGCGCACAAGCCATCTTCTAGGAAGGGTGAACTTGTTGTGTAGTAAAGCTAGAAGGTGTGGTGTGTGATCTTTGACCAAGAAGTGTGTGCTTCAAGAGGTAAGCTTAGAACTTAGACCTCTTTCATTGTGTGTAACCATGTGTGTGCATGAGATGCCTCCTTGATTCTGTGTTGTTTTGGATTCTTGATTGAGCATGATAGATGTAAGGGTGGAGCTGTTTTGATGATGGCTTGTATGCTTTAGTTATGGTATGAAAGTCTCCTTGTCATGCTTGAGTTAATGCCACTGTTTCTGTATGAATGTGCCACTGTTTTGAGGATAAACATGCCACTGTATCTGTTTGAAAGGATCACCATTTTGATGCCACTGTTTCTGCACATAATGCTCACTGTTTTAGTGCCTCACATGCCACTGTTTTTGCACATAATGCTCACTGTTTTAGTGCCTCACATGCCACTGTTTCTGCACGAAATGCTCACTGTTTTAGTACTTAATGTGCCACTGTTTCTGCACCACAAGCTCACTGTTTTAGTACTTAATGTACCACTGTTTCTGCATAAAATGATCACCATCTTGATGTTCAAACACTACTCTTTATGCCACTGTATTGATGTTCAAATACTCCTATTTATGCCACTGTTTTAATGTTCAAAAATCACTATTTATGCCACTATTTTGATGTCCAAAAATCACTGTTTAAGCCACTGTTTTGATATTCAAAAAATCATTACTTATGTCACTGTTTGATGTGCAAATGCTACCATTCATGCCACTGTTTTGATGTGCAAATACCACTACTTATGTCACTGTTTTGAGGTTCAAATGTCACTGTTTATGTCACCGTTTTGATGTTCAAATGCCACTGATTATGTCTCTGTTTTGACGCTCAAATGCCACTGTTTCTGCCACTGTTTTGATGTTCAAGATGCCACTGTTTCTGTTTAAAAATGGTCACTGGTTGCTGCTGTAAGGTGTTATTGTTTTCTGCTGTAAAACAACACTGTCACTGCTCACTGTTTTAAGAACAAACGTCACTGTTTTCTGCTCACTGTTTTAAAAACAAACGTCACTGTTTTCTGCTGTAAAACGCTGCTGTATGCTCACTGTTTTCTGCTGTAAAACGCTGCTGTATGCTCACTGTTTTCTGCTGTAAAACGCTGCTGTATGCTCACTGTTTCTGCTGTAAAAACGCTGCTGTATGCTCCCTGTTTCTGCTGTAAAACGTTGCTGTAAATGATTGTTTGTAATTGATTTAGGTGCGCATAAGAAGTGAGATAGTTCGCTGCTGTTTGGTATTATTTAAGGCACGCAAGGTAAGTGTCAGGCGATATTACCTAATGTGACTATTGACTACTGGTATAAAGTTGTGACATGATGCTCCATACTCCGTAAAAGTATTATGTTCCTTATGATAAAAGTATACTGCCAAGAATGTGCCGTGATGGCCATATGATGATGAGGTAAAGTTGTTATGTGGCAGCATAACGTATATGACAAGTATATAAGCATGCACCTTACATCATACCGCATTTATTTTTACGCTTTGTGTGCGAAAGCATAGCATGGCATGCATGTACCAAGATCATATAAGCCTTGCATTTTAGAATAGTTATGTACAGGACCATGTGTTTGAGCAAGCATCATATAGGCATCCCTAAGGTACCAGGGTATGGGACACTTGGCATCAGTCCGCATAGGCCCACAGTTGGAATCCACCGAGCTCAGGTGCCATGTATATGATGTCCACTGTGAAGTGCGCGCACGACGGTGCTAAAAGCGCAAAGGAATGGCGTTATATACGCAATATATATATACTACTGATAAGTTCAAGTCTCGAAAGGCCTCAAACAACTTCAATTCTTCCATCATCAGAGTTGCAGTGTGTAGAGTCTTCCTGCTCAGGGCGTCAGCTACCACGTTTGCCTTTCCTGGGTGGTATTTAAGTTCAAAATCGTAGTCCTTCAGAAATTCCATCCACCGACGTTGCCGCATATTCAGCTCCTTCTGGTCGAACAAGTACTTCAAACTCTTATGATCGCTGAACACGTCAAACTGCGAACCATACAAGTGGTGCCTCCAGATTTTAAGTGCGAACACTATAGCTGCTAACTCCAAATCGTGCGTAGGATAATTTTCTTCGTGAGGCTTCAGTTGTCGAGACGCGTAAGCTACTGCCATACGGTCCTGCATCAACACGCATCCAAGTCCTTTCAGCGACGCATCGCAGTAAACTTCGAACTTTCGAGTAGGATCCGGAATCGTGAGTACGGGAGCACTCGTCAATCTGCTCTTTAGCTCCAAGAAACATTCTTCACAGGCTTCAGTCCACTCAAAAGGCTTGTCCTTCCGAGTGAGACGGGTGAGAGGTTGCACTATCTGAGAGAAATTCTGGATGAACCTTCGATAGTATCCGGCCAGACCTAAGAAACTTCTTACTTCGGTGACAGTCTTGGGTCGTTCCCAATTCATGACAGCTTCAACTTTGCTGGGATCCACCGCGATACCTTCTGATGAAATGACATGGCCCAGAAACTGGACCTCTTTAAGCCAAAACTCGCACTTCGACCATTTTGCGTACAACTGCTTCTCCTTCAAGACTTGCAAGACAATCCTCAGATGTTCCGCGTGCAGCTCTTCATTAGCCGAGTAAATCAGGATATCGTCGATAAACACAATTACGAACTGATCAAGAAACGGGCGGAAGATGCGGTTCATGTAGTCCATGAATACCGCTGGAGCATTCGTAAGTCCGAATGGGATCACCTGATATTCATAGTGCCCATAACGAGTCCTAAAAGCGGTTTTCGGAATATCCTCCGGTTTGACCCGGATCTGATGGTATCCCGATCGTAAATCTATCTTGGAGAAGACTCTGGCTCCTCTCAGCTGGTCCATCAAATCGTCGATCCTCGGTAGCGGATACTTATTCTTCACCGTGACTTTGTTCAGCTGGCGGTAGTCTACACACAGACGTAAGCTTCCATCCTTCTTCTTAATCAAGATAGCTGGAGCACCCCATGGAGAAGTACTCGGTCTGATGAATTCCTTAGCCAAAAGTTCTTCTATCTGCTTCTTCAACTCGCGCAGTTCCAACGGCGCCATGCGATACGGGGCAATGGAGATTGGTCCAACTCCAGGAACAAGTTCGATCGAAAATTCTATTTCCCTATGAGGAGGCAATCGAGGTATTTCATCCGGGAATACCTCCTCGAATTCTCTAACTACCGGTACATCCTGAATTTGCTTGTCAATCGAGGTCTCAGCCTCGATCGACAAAAGATACCCTGCTGCTCCCTTGCGGAGCTCTTTTCTAACTTGCAATAAGGAAATGAGAGAGAAAGGTTGAAAATTACCATCCTTTGCAGGAACAATGACTTTCCCCGCTCGACAATCCAAGGTTATCCCGTTTTCCGTCAACCAGTCCATACCGATAATCACATCGAAGTTGAATACCGGCAGGACCACCAAGTTAACTGTATACGTGTTCCCTTCATACTGCAAGGTAACACCTCTGCAGATTTCCGAGGCAGTGCACGATCCTCCCGTCGGTGTGCTGATGTGTAACTCATAGGGTAACGGGGTTGGGGTGATGCCTATTCTCAATGCAGTATGCTTTGCCATAAAAGAGCCAGACGCTCCAGAATCAAAGATAACAGAAATTGGGTGACCATTCAGAGTGACATTACCTTTGATCAGGTTGGGAAACTTCTGCGCTTCATTTGCATCCAAGGTGAACACTCGAGCTTGCGGAGGCTGTTGGTCAGCGTTCTGGGGGCACTTGTAAGCGAAATGACCTTGCTGGCCACATCTGAAGCATGCATTGTTGCCCTTGCGACAAACTCCAGAGTGGTTCTTTCCACACGTAGCACAAACAGTCGCGCCCTGTCGTCCAGTCGATGATTGACCCACCGTAAAGTTTCTCTTAAAGTTTCCGGGTCGCGCCTGCAATGGCGTACCTCTGCCTCGACCCCTTCCAGGTGCCGTCCTGAAGAATCTGCCTGCTCGGTTTCCTCCGTGGAATTGTGTTGGTGGCTTGTTCAAGTTCTTGGCCTCATTAATAATTCCTTCGGCCTGACGACTCTGGTTGATGAGTTCTGGAAGTGTACGATTAGCCGTTGTTAAGATGAGCTTGCGAATTTCCGGATGTAATCCGCTCTCGAACTTCTCTACCTGCCATTCTTCATCATAAATGTTCCGATCGAAGTTGGCGTACTCGATCAGCTGCCCGAACTTTGCGATATACTCATTAACCGTCATGTTATCCTGCCTGAGAGACAGCAGTTCAGTGTGCTTCATCCTTCGCATTGCCTTAGGAAAATACTTGTCCAAAAACACTTGTCTGAACACGGCCCATGTTAGTTCCACGTCCTGAGCTCTCAGCAGAGCCCTCGCACCAGTCCACCACGTTAACGCTTCTCCCATCAGCTGGTACGACGCGTAGTCAGTCTTCTGCGCTTCTGGGCATGCCATGCGTTCGAAGATATGCTCAATCATCTGCAGCCACTTTGCTGCAGCCTCGGGGTTGTCTTCACCCTCAAAAGTGGGTGGTTGGAAGTTGCGGAAGTCTTTCAACCTCCGACGGGCAATTTCTTCTGCATTTTCATGCAGTGGGGGTTGGTTCTGATTCTGTTGCCTATGGTCGCGCCATTCTTGGCTCATGTTCTGGATGAACGTGGCCAGTCCTCCAATGGTGGTGATAAGATCCTCTTCTGCATCGCCAGTCCTTCCCCGAGTTGAACCGCGACCACCCGCCATGATTCTGCACTCACAATACCAGGAAATGAGTTGATCAGGCTCACCGCAAGTTATTCATGGCAGCAGTCTCAAGTAGGTACTCGAGTTCAATTCGGACAAGTTAGCTATGCATCCGTGTCTTATCACAGAACAGTCCTAACAATCTAACTACCCTAGCTAATATATACTTAACTATAGCACATTAAAACAGTCAATCAGCAGATAAACACAAACAGCAGTCAATTCAATCAACACAAGCAATTCCATGGACCAAACTGCTCTGATACCAATTAGTGTAACGCCCTCCCTTGTATGCATCCAAGAGAGTCGTTTGCTAAGCGGAATTAGAGTCGTTAACGTCACATGAGCTAATAAAGCAGCATACAAATCCGTAGAAAAATTTTCAACACTTAAATTCTTTTCATAAAGGTTTTCCAAAATAGTCATTGTTCACAAAAGTTCAAGCTACCATAATTATGATAAAGACTACAGTCATCCAAAAGTTCCAAAACATTAATCATTACAGTTATCCATTTAAACAAACAGCAACACTGATAATCCACGCATCAGCAATCAACAGCAAAATAATACTCCTTCAAATGCTCTTGCGTCCTCCTGCCATTTTGGAAAAATAGCAGCCCCGAAGGGGTGAGAATAATCCCAGTAGTGTGGCAATAAAACCAATAATATAACAATATTAACTAGGCACAAAATCATAAACAGTCACTTCAACATATCCTTGTTCCTTTTCCTTTTTATCATATACATATATTGCGTATATAACGCCTTTCCTTTGCGCTTTTAGCACCGTCGTGCGCGCACTTCACAGTGGAATCAAATATACCCTTGGCACCTGAGCTCCATGTGGATTCCATCTGTGGGCCTATGCGGACTGATGCCAAGTGTCCCATACCCCGGTACCTTGGGGATGCCTATATGATGCTTGCTCAAACACATGGTCCTGTACATAACTATTCTAAAACAAGGCCTATATGATCATGATATATGTATGTCATGCTATGCTTTCACACACAAAGCGTAAAAATGCGGTATAATGTAAGATGCATGCTTATATACCTTTCATATGCGTTATGCTGCCACATAACGTCTTACCTCATAGTCATATAGCCATCACGGCACATTTTGGCAGTTTCCTTTCATTATAATGGAACATAATATTTTTACGGCATATGGAGCATCATGTTACAATTCTATACCAGTAGTCAATAGTTACATTAGGCATCATCGCCTGACACTTACCTTAGCTTTCCTTAAATATTACCAACGGCAGCGAAATATTCTCACTTCTTAAGCGCACCTAAATCAATTAAAACTAATCATTTACAGTGGCTATTTACAGCAGAACAGAAAGCATGCAGCAGTGGCTTACAGCAGCCAAAACAGTGAGTATACAGCAGCAAAACAGTGAGCATACAGCAGTGTTTACAGCAGCCAAAACAGTGAACATACAGCAGCAAAACAGTGAACATACAGCAGTGTTTACAGCAGCCAAAACAGTGAACATACAGCAGCAAAACAGTGAACATACAGCAGTGTTTACAGCAGCCAAAACAGTGAACATACAGCAGCAAAACAGTGAACATACAGCAGTGTTTACAGCAGCCAAAACAGTGACGTTTTAAACGTTTTCAAAACAGAAACAGTGGCGTTTTTAAAACAGAAACAGTGGCATTTTTGAAACAGAAACAGTGGCACTTTGAACTTCCAAAACAGTGGCATTTTATACATACAAACAGTGGCCTTTGAGGAGTAAAACAGTGGCATTTTTATGTATAAAACAGTGGCATTACATGGCTAAAACAGTGGCTTAAGTGACACTAAAACAGTGACATATATGTGCAGAAGCAGTGGCTTAAAATGTGCAGAAACAGTGGCTTAAAATGTGCAGAAACAGTGGCTTTTAAGTGCAGAAACAGTGGCATAAAATGTGCAGAAACAGTGGCTTAAAATGTGCAGAAACAGTGGCTTTTGTGTACATAAAACAGTGGCATTTGTGCACATAAAACAGTGGCATTTGTGCACATAAAACAGTGGCATTTGTGCACATAAAACAGTGGCATTTGTGCACATAAACAGTGGCATTTGTGCACATAAAACAGTGGCATTTGTGCACATAAAACAGTGGCATTTGTGCACATAAAACAGTGGCATTTGTGCACATAAAACAGTGGCATTTGTGCACATAAACAGTGGCATTTGTGCACATAAAACAGTGGCATTTGTGCACATAAAACAGTGGCATTTGTGCACATAAACAGTGGCATTTGTGCACATAAAACAGTGGCATTTGTGCACATAAACAGTGGCATTTGTGCACATAAAACAGTGGCATTTGTGCATATAAACAGTGGCATATAATGGTGATATTGATGAACCGAAACAGTGGCATACATCTTCAAAACAGTGGCATTTTAGTGTGATTTTGAGGGACCGAAACAGTGGCATATTATCTACCAAAACAGTGGCACATACATAAGGAAACAGTGGCACATTACTCTTTAAACAGTGACCTAATCATACAAGGAAGCAGTAGCATGAATTCGAACATAACCAAGAGGTTTCTATGCATACTTATCATTATGAAATGACTCCATACTTATCCTTTTATCATGCTCAACCAAGGATCCAAAGCAACACATATATGAGGGGACATTCAAGCATACATACATGGCTATACAAAGAAAAGTTCAAAGTTCAAAGCCTACCTCTTGTAGCACACACTCCTTCTAGCTTCACTTCACACCAAGTCCACACTTCCTAAGAGGTCCTATGCGCAAGCAAGGTGATGATGAGCAAGCTTGGACAGTTTCAAGGTTGAGGAACAAGGCTAGCACTAGCTTGGTGGATGGTTGAGGTGAGGGAAGGAGGGAGTTGGCTTGGTCTTTCTTCCTCCTAAGGTTCTTGCAATGTTTAACTAGAGTGTGAGAGAGAGGGGAGAGGAGTTGGCTGCACAAAATGAATGAGGCAGCCCCCTCTCTTGTGCGCAAATATATAGGGAAAGTGAGGGAGAATTGCCATGATTAACCATCATGAAATATTCAGATTTTTATGAGATGATGGGGCTGCATAAAAGGCTGAAACAAGCAAGGTTTGGCTTCTAAATTACTCTACTTACATGCAAAGAGTGAGGGGTGATTTGATCAGATTTGGGCAGTCCAAAGCAGAGAACTTTCTGCACAAAAGACCATGATTATGCGCAAGAATGGAGTGGGAAGGAAGTGTCAAGTGCACATGCAAGAGCTTAGCTAAGTCAACAAGTAAACTAACCATGTGGCAGCCCAAAAATCTGCACTTATGCAGTCCTTGGTGCGCAAATCATGAGAGGAAAAGAGGTGCATGTGGGTGCAGATTTGTGACAGTCCAAGCACTCATTTTTGGGCTGTCCTAAGTCAGAAAAATTTCTGCATAAAAGGCCAAGTTATGCGCATGAAGTGAGGTGGAAGTGGTGCATCATGAGCACAAGAAAAAGGTTCATTAAGTCAACAAGCAATTGAACTTGGTGGCAGCCAAAAATCTGCATTTGTGCAGTCTTGGTGCGCAATGATGAGGGAAGAAAGGTGCATCATGGGTGCAGTTTTGTGACAGTCCAAATCAGATTTTGGAGCTGCACAAAATGATGAAAATGCAGCAACAAATCCTCTTATGATGCATGTGAAAACAAGGCAGGTTTTGACTCATGATGGGCTGCAAAAGCTTGCCCAAAAATCTGCACAAAACAGTGTCATGATTGAAGTGCAAGAGGGTTCTCCAAGTCAACAAGTTATGCAGTCTTGTGTCATAAAAAAAAAATCTGCATTCAGTCCCTCCCCATGTGCGCCCAAAATGAAGGATTATGCAGCCTAAGATCATGCTAAAATGCACATGTGTCTACCATGCAATGAGGCTTAAATCAAATTATGCTTAAGCAAGATGAGGTGGCGGTTTTGACAAGAGAAAATGGCAGATTTACAAGGTCCTAAACACCCTTACTTGTGCGCAAAAATGAGGGAAAAACATTTAGCCAAGTGGTTGTTCCTTGGTGCACAAGACACCCTAAATGAGCAAGGCTTAGGGGAAAATAAGAATGGTTACAATTTTGGGCTGAATTGGCTTGATCCAAGAGCCATCCTTGGGCCATTGGCCACACACACAAAAGGATCATTCACACAAGTCCAAAAGCAACAAGTCCACACACACACTAGCCCACATCCAAACACTAATGCCTTCTAACACATACTCACATTACTCACATGATTTTAATAAGTTCATATGCCTACATACACACCCTCCTATGATTTAATTTAATTAATTACCTTAGTCTTATCCAAGGAATAAAAATCAAACAATTCACAAGCCATAACACATAACACAAAAACCATACATCCGAATTCTACACATGTACATATAGCATATAGTACTAAGGTATTCTACTAATTATGCGGGATGTTACAAAGATGAAATATATTAAAATCAATACATAGAATGATTCAATCCTTGTAACAATTGCTTTCAAAGGGATCATGCCCCTGACTACAGAAATAGATCTAGCCAATCAACATCATGATCGCTGATCTGATTTCAACATGAACTGAAAATAGAAGAAGAAGAATACAAGAACGGAACGACGAACGCGAAGAACGCCCTCCTCCTTCAGTCGGATCTGCTCCTTCTAGGTCTTGTGGTGTATTCTGATGTTCTCTTCTTCAAGGGTTGAGTCTCTTTTTATAAGAGACTTTGACCTAAAATGTGAAATTTGAATTTCCATCCTTTCGCGCCTCCCACGCTGATGGCGCGGATCTCGCGCTCACAGCGCGGGACCTTCTGCCAATTTTCTTCTTCCCACGCTCTGAGCGCCATTCCCGCGCTATGAGCGTGGGATTTTAGGTCTTCCTTTATGCATTGATTGAGTCACTTTCTTCTTGTTTTCTGCTGTGAGCATGAAATTACAAGATTGCCCTTCTGATGAAACTTATAACGGAAACCTTACAATTTATTACATAAACGTTATAACGGAAATATTAAAGTATGAATTTATTACAAAAACGTTTAACGGAAAGATTTAATTAAAATAAATTTGAATTCAAATTTCGAATTTAAAATCTGAATTCAACAGTTGCGCGATCCTCTGATGCTGCAAGCGCCATTCCCACGCTCGTAGCGTGGGCCTTTAGTTTCACTTTGTCCTTTTCAGCTCTAATTTGTGCATTTCTCCTATGAAATCAACATAAAATCAGTATATAACTTCAGATTAAGATATTTGACAAATTAACAATGATTTTGCCCTTTTCTTGCATCAGATTAAGTAAGATTCTTCCTCTTTTTATCTTACAATTCCTTATATGCTGATCGCATATCAAATAATTCCCAGATTTAAACGTTGCTGTCCCCAGCAATGTAAAAGACTCAGTCCAGGACATATTTAATTAATCCAACATAACATTCCAGAGACACTCTCAGACACAATATGCCATGCATGCCTGACTCAACATCATAAACTCCCAATAATGTCATCAGCTTCTTAGAGATACAAGTCTACATTGGTTACCCCTCACACAGATAAATAATATTCACTCAACACTCAGTGTTTAAGGGTATAATGAGCACTCAATCACTCAAAGCTATAACACTACCATAGGCTTGATCATATTCTAAAAAATTCTTAAAAAAAAATGAAGAATCACACACATGCATTAATTGATCAAAAGGACTTCACAGGTTGTAACTTGGCCGGGGTAACAGGGTAGGAATATATGGATAGTAGCTCAAACAACAATGAGATTAAAAACTGATATTATTTCACTTTAACACATTCAATTCAATGATTTTTGCTCCACTAACATTCCCACAGAATTTCGGGAATTAATTCCTTCCAGCCCACCTTTTACTCTTTTCCTTTTTTTTTATAAGGGCATAGATGATTTTTTTTTTATCCCTTAATCACTTGATCCTTTGTGGAGCTTACCTCAATTTCTTTATTTTATTTTCAACACATTCAATGATTCAATCTCAATCAAGGTAAGTCACGAAAAATGGATATAGGCTAAGCCATCAATCAGGCCACAGGTCATTTATCAAGAATTAAGTTCAGGCTCAAAGGGCTAGCAAGGGAAAATCTCATACAGGTGAGTTATTTTGGCCAATAGCAATTAAGAACAAAATGCCTTTATCATATCAATCAATGCATGCATAATAGAGAAACAAATCAAGTTCTAGAGTATTACAACAGTGAGACCTCTCAACAAAAATTTCAGTGTTTAGGCTCAAAACCTCACAGCTATGGTATCAATGCAGACTCAAGAAAATTGACCTCAGACATTATCAGAATTTCACAATATTAATTCAGACAAACGAGCAATCATGCAATCTAATTATGCCTATGCAATGTTATGTCAGAAAGTCATACAATATATTCCAAGAATTTAATCATGTACATTAACAAGATGAGCACATTTAAACCTGGGATTTGTTCAAAACACACATTTTTTTTTAATGGCACACCAAATAACTATAAAAAATAACTAAGAAAATGAAAAGAGTTAGGATATCTCCCCTGATAGAAGAATTGCAGTTCTAAGGCGCAAGCCCACCATTCCCAGATTTAGAGCATTGCTGTCCTCAGCAATAATTAAACCACAAGAAGGAAAACCTGCACAATGGAACAAGCAGTGGCATATAGAAGAGACTATAATGCGCACATTAAAACATCAGAGAAAAATATACTAACTAAAATACAAAACAGAAAAATAAACTAATGTACAAAATCTCCGTCAGCAAGGAGATAAAGGTCAAACCCTCCATGTCATCCCACTCAGCAGCGTGGGATGACTCAGCAAATGGAGGATCTGGTGGTATTGGCTGCCTTGGTGTTTGGAGCCACCATTCCCAGATTTGGCCCAAACCATGGAGCCATGTTAGAAACTCTTTGAAGCTTTGATTCTTCTGAGAAATAGAATCTCTATGTCTCTTGTCAAACTTTAACTCTTATCAAAGAGTTTGATCACCTCCTTTCTTAGTACCTTCTTCATTGTAGGATGATTCCTTTCTTGAGTTTTTTTCCCATGTTTGTCATCCTTCTCATTAAGAATTTTGTTGGTATGGGAAGATGGATCTTTATCTTTTGAATCGGTCTCCTGTTCCTTTAATACTTCAGTCACTACCTTGTTACAAAAGAAGATTTCTTTTAGAGTTTTAGGAGACTCCTTCGATTCCACCTTCATGACACCATCTTTCTTGGCATCATTTGTTTTTTTAGGAACCTTAACCGCCACACTTTGTTTTTCCTTTGAAACTTTAAAACAATCATCTTTGTGAGAAGACTGTTGTAAAGAATTAAAGACATTGATGGTAACGGTCTCATCATTCATCCTTAGCTCAAGCTTCCCGTTTTCAACATCAATCAATGCACGGGATGTAGCTAAGAAAGGTCTACCCAACAAAAGAGGCATTGCAGCTCCTCCTTCCATATCCAACACCACAAAATCAGCAGGAAAGATGAACTTGCCCACCTTCACAAGAACATCTTCTATTATTCCGCTTGGCTTCCTTGAGGACTTATCAGCAAGTTGTAAAGATGCTTGAGTAGGCTTCAACTCGGTAATCCCCAAGGAATTGCAAACAGAAAGGGGCATCAGATTAATGCTAGCCCCAAGATCACACAATGCCCGACTGATTTTTGTGTTCCCAATTTCAATAGGGATATTGAAGCTCCCTGGATCATTACGCTTAGGCGGGACCTTCTTGGTAATAATAGCACTACACTCCTCAGTGAGTGTCACCGTTTGGCATTCCTGCAGTTTGTGCTTCCTTGACAACAAGTCCTTCATAAACTTTGCATAATTTGGCATGCTATACAAAGCTTCAGCAAAAGGTATGTTTATGTGTAGCTTCTTGAAGATGTCTAAAAACCTGTCATAATGCTTGTTATAAGCCTCTTTCTTGAACCTTGCTGGATAAGGTGCTTGAGACATCACATATTCATGGCTCAGCTCAAACTTCTTCTTCTCAACTGGCTTTTCTTCTTCCACAGGTTTTTCAATTTCATTTTCTGGCTCCTTAACCTCCTTAAGCTTCTTCTTAGCTTCCATCTTTGTGTTCGGCTTTTCTGGGGTTGCCACTACTTTCCCGCTTCTAGTTGTAATATACATGCAATCCTCTTTTGGATTGATAATTGTATTACTTGGAAAAGTACCTGGAATTCTTTCTGAAAATTGCTTTGCCAGCTGGCCTATCTGATTCTCCAGGTTCTTAATAGAAGCATTTGTGTTTTTATTGTTGGCTCTAGTCTCCTCCATAAAAGCATTAGTGTGTTGAGCCATCTCATTAGAAGCCTTAGCCATCTGAGCAAAAGCTTTTTCCCACTCAGCCGGCTCTCTTTGTTGATTCTGCGAAGATTGAGCATAATTGTTATTATTGAATTTGAACTCCATGCCAGCTCCTTGAGTCCTCCGCTGAAAATTATTGTTACCACCACCAGGAAAATCCTGGTTTCTCTGAAAATTCTGCTGAGGGCACTGATCATACCATATACCATTCACCTGCACCTGTTGAGGTGAATCATCTGACAACGAATTAGGCCATTCGTCGGATTCATGACTTTCTTGGCATTTATCACAAACCAGAGGAGTTGCTTGAACCTTTGACACTTGAAACTTGTCAAATTTCTCACTCAAGCTGTCAAACTTTTTAGACAATGATATTACATCATTATCTGCTGGTTTTATCACTGCTCTTTTTATGGGAGCTAGTACACTTTCATTCTCATTTCGTGCAAGCTTTTTGATCAAATCAATAGCTTGCTCGGATGTACTTTCCCGAATAGAACCTCCAGCGGCACTATTTATTATCATCCTTGTTTCAGGAGTGATTCCATTGAAGAATATTGCCACTTTTCTATCATCATCTCCTTCATAATGTGCACACTTCCTGTTAAGTTCCTGGAATCTGTTCCATGTTGCACAAAGTGATTCTCCTTCCAGCTGGCGAAAATTTGTGATTTCATTCACCAGCTGATTATATTTCTCCATGGAAAAGAAATGAGCAAAAAATTTGCTTGACAAATCTTCCCATGTAAGGATGCTATTTGCTGGCTGTCGTTCAATCCACCTCAATGCTTTTCCTTTAACAGCAAAAGGGAACAACCGGAGCCTGATAGCATCTGTAGATACTCCATTGTGCTTAGTTGTATCACAGACCATTAGGAATCGGTCTATGAACTCATGAGGATCTTCATCATCAGCACCAGAAAACTGAACCCTCTCCACCAAAGAAATCAATGATGGCTTGAGTTCAAAGTTGTTGGCCTCCACAGTTGGCCTTACTATGCTTGAATTGGCCCTGTTGAATACTGGAGTCAGAATTGTATTCAACAGTCTTGGAGGTTGATTGTTGGCATTTCCTCCTCGTCCATGACCAGCATTGTTGTTTTCTGCCATCTCTTGAATTGGTTGTAAAGGTATGTGCTTAGAATCTTCCCAAATGATATGTCTAGCAGTCTTCCTTAGTTGCTTTTCGGTCCTTGCAATTTCAGAATCAATTACAAAGTCCTTAGGCGGAAGTCTGCCTCGCATAAAACTCAAGAAAAATTATTAGTAGCACCTGAACAAAACAAAACAAGATAGAAAAAGAATAAAAAGAATAATAAAAAAATAATAAAAAATAATAAAAAATAAAATAAAATAAAATAAAATAAAAATAAAATAAAAATAAAATAAAAAAATAAAAAATAAAATCCAATCTCAAAGATCAACGGTTATTTGTAATATTGAATTTACAATCCCGGCAACGGCGCCAAAAACTTGATGCACCCGGCAAGTGTACCGATCGCACAAGTAATAAAGTAGTAAGTATAAGATCGTCTCCACAGGGATTGTAAGACAAGTACCAAAATAAACAGTCCCATTAAGTTGGACAATTCGATTGGTTGTTGACAAATAATTGGAATTTAAATTAAATGACAATAAAAGTGAAAGACTTTTTTTTAGGTTTTTATGAAAAAGACTTAAAATAAATGAAGAAAATGTTTTTGTAGAAGAAGTGATGAAGAAGACTGTAGCCAGGGTACATTCACCAATTGTTCCCAATTTTACTTTGGATTGATTCACAATACTTATCGAAATTAACAATTCAGACAAATTATCATCTTTTAGAAATAATTAGTTAGATCCCAATCCCTTGGTGATCTAACCCTTTACTTCAGTTGGAACCCTAATCCCTTAGTAATCCCGCCTGAAAATAAGCATTATGTAGATAAATCCCACGACTGCAATCCATACAAGTCTATCCCTAGAACATGCATGGAGAGTCATCTTTATCCCCTTTCAGGATCAGTATTCCAATATTCCTATTGCGAACCCTGATCCCCAGAATATCATTCCCTATTAGGTTGATCAGATCTAACAGAAATAATATCAATACGCGCAAGATAAAGATGAAATATATTAAAATCAATACATATAATGATTCAATCCTTGTAACAATTGTTCACAAAGGGATCATGCCCCTGACTA
The DNA here is from genome assembly GCA_032173675.1 of Gastrolobium villosum. Taxonomy (NCBI): domain Eukaryota; kingdom Viridiplantae; phylum Streptophyta; class Magnoliopsida; order Fabales; family Fabaceae; genus Gastrolobium; species Gastrolobium villosum. The sequence goes on along the minus strand of JAVKPL010005923.1, from coordinate 5,596 downwards.
CAGAAATAGATCTAGCCAATCAACATCATGATCGCTGATCTGATTTCAACATGAACTGAAAAGAAAATAAAAGAAAAGTACAAGAACGGAACGACGAACACGAAGAACGCCTTCCTCCTTCAGTCGGATCTGCTCCTCTAGGTCTTGTGGTCTATATCAGATGTATCTTCTTCAAGGGTTGAGTCTCTTTTTATAAGAGACTTTGACCTAAAATGTGAAATTTGAATTTCCAACCTTTCGCGCCTCCCACGCTGATGGCGCGGATCTCGCGCTCTCAGCGCGGGACCTTCTGCCAATTTTCTTCTTCCCACGCTCTGAGCGTCATTCCCGCGCTGTGAGCGTGGGATTTTAGGTATTCTTTTATGCATTGATTGAGTCACTTTCTTCTTCTTTTCTGCTGTGAGCGTGAAATTACAAGATTGCCCTTCTGATGAAACGTATAACGGAAACCTTACAATTTATTACATAAATGTTATAACGGAAATATTAAAGTATGAATTTATTACATAAACGTTTAACGGAAGATTTAATTAAAATAAATTTGAATTCAAATTTCGAATTTAAAATCTGAATTCAACAGTTGCGCGATCCTCTGATGCTGCAAGCGCCATTCCCACGCTCGTAGCGTGGGCCTTTAGTTTCACTTTATCCTTTTCAGCTCCAATTTGTGCATTTCTCCTATGAAATCAACATAAAATCAGTATATAACCTCAGATTAAGATATTTGACAAATTAACATTGATTTTGCCTTTTTCTTGCATCAGATTAAGTAATTCTTCCTCTTTTTATCTTAGAATTCCTTATATGCTGATCGCATATCACTACGTTTTTCCTTTTACATTTTACGTCTTAAGGCTTCCCACAAAGCCATAAGCCCTTAACCCCTTAAGTTCTGACTTAGATAATTAATTCCAGAAGTACCACTTCATTAACTAGGGTTTATAAACCCATAGATCAGTTCTGCATGAACAGTACCTCACTATTCATCAAAATCCCAGTATATCCGGATATATGTCGGGGTCATATCTGGATATCCCATATCCTGATATCACAGAACCCCTTATCCTGATATCAATATCCTGATACCATATCCGGATATTTCTCGAACACATATCCGGATATTTCACGACAAAATGCAGTTTCTGCATTTCGTGAAAACATCCACCAAAGGTCCAACTTTTAACACATCAAAACGTGAAAGCATGCATCTTCATTCAGTTTTAGGTTCATGTTATGGCTGGATACTTGTTTAACCCTTTAACACACCAAGACTTCACCTTTAAGCAACAAAAGTTCATGACCAAGGTTGGAGACACTTACCCAAGCTCAAGAACAGAGGAAATGATGCTCTTGGAGCTCACCAACAGCTCCCCAATGCTGACCAAACACAGTACACGAAAATGGCACCTCCAAGGTTGGTTCTTTCTCACCAAAGGTCACCACTTGGACCCCAAAATGCCATGACAAGGCTTCACTCAACCCAAACACCACCAAGTCAGCTCCACAACCCCTCACACAGCCCCTCAAACTCAGAAATGAGACACTCACACCACTCACAATGATGCTCCCAAGTGTTTACAAGAAGAAAAGAGAATGATCAATGCAAAATGTGTCAACTTTCTCAAGAATGGAGAAGAAAAACCAAAAGGAGCAGCCAAATTGATCAGCCTCCCTAAATCTCACGTAGAGAATTATGGTGTCTAGGGTTTTGTGCCCGTAATAAGGATATATATAGTCATTTATCACTTAATATTAGCATTAATAGCTACGCAAAAGATTTTAATCCCAAACTTTGAAATTTTAACCTACTCATTTTTCTAAGATTTTTCATATTTTTATTTTATTTTTCGGAGCACCTTTCCGGTACGTGCTTTTCCTTAGCCAGTATCAGTTCTGGCATCAGTTCTCATTATTTTGACTTGAAACTCGTTTTACAAGTCCTACATATTATTCTAGTAATTATCATGCCCTTATTATAATTTTCCGGGATACTTCATCGGTACGCATTTATACCCGGTAGCAGAACTGGTATCTGTACTTTTCATCCGAAAAGCGACCTTCAGCATTATTATCCACTTACTATAATTATTAGAGCCTCATAATAATTATTAGGGTCAATTATGGAATTATTTCCTAATTATCACATTTATTTAATTAATCTCCTTAATTAGCGGTGCGGGTTCTTACATCAAACATTTTCATTAATTATAAAGAATTTAATCAAGAATAAGTATGTTCAAAATTAAATAGCGTTGACAAAAGTGAGATAATGCTTGAATTTAGTCATTGTTAGATAAAAATATAATTCAAACTATTAAAAACTCATTCATTTTCATATGGTATTTTAGTGTGTTCGTGATCATGAAATCACATCCTCATTACCAGTATTCTATTAAATATTGTGAAGTTTTTAAATATGAGGAGAGATATTCTTACTACCAAAATTTTCTACTACCAACTTACTACCTATCTAATCACCATTGGATCAACATTTTCTCTTTTCTCAAAAACTTTTTAACATTCTCTCTCTTTGATTCAATGGTGATTAGATATGTAGTAAGTTAGTAGTAGAAAATTTTGATAGTGAGAATATCCTCCCTCTTTAAATATAGGTATGGGTCTCATACATTCTCTACCTAGAAGCCCAATAGACTTTGTATTAGTGGGTGATGTGTTACAAAAATATAAATCTTTTAATCTGAATAGTAAATATTTCTACTACCATTCTAATATAAATATGTAATTTGGGGTACATTACAAGCTAGTTTTTATTTCTTTTTCTTCAAAAAAAAATTTAGAAATTGTCGACTAAAAAGTGAGATCTAATCATAATTAAAATAATAGTAGATTGGTAATAAAAATATTTGGTAATAAAAACATCCTAGTTCCGTATCATTCTCTATTTTGTTTACACCATTATTTCCTCTTAAGTTCCGAATCTTAAATAACTGCAAAATAAAAGTCTTGAAATTTAAAAACACATCCAGTCGATTGTCCACGCAGCTCATTCTTAGCTTACATAGTTCCGCAAGACACTCGACTAAATAACATGACAAAAAATTAATTCAAATACTGGAAGTTTCCACTGCCGGCAGGTTAGTATTCTCCGGCGAGCACTTCGCCGCCGTGGTTGGTGACGGTAAGATATTGTTGATAGTATCTGGTCCACGCAGCTCAATGGCCGCTTCATTGTACGGCTTGGCAGCTTGCTCAGCTGTGTCATGTGTATCCAACCACATTCTTTGTCGTGTGTTGCAATTATCTCACATAACGTAAGAAACATATTTCCCTTGGTTTAACTTTAAACAATCGAAAAAGGACAAAAATGTCACTGCATGAGTGATGCTGTATGAGAGAGTGAAACTGAAAACCCGGAGCTATGCTTTACGAAAAATGTGCTAAACATCCGTTTAATTTGACAACGGAGATAAGGACAAAGCAGCATGAGCTATTGGTGTGATGCTACCCTTACCTTTTAAGTTTTCTTATTACCATTCGTTAATCACTTGATAATAAGTATACCACACATTCATCTTAATTTGCCTTTAACGTTCGTTAAAGGAAGGAGAAAAACAAAAGGAAGAAGTAGAAGATGCAAACAATATACGCTCTTTGGTTAGACAAAATACTTCTACTGTATTTTTGCCTTTTGCAGATAATTTCTCCATTTCAATTTTCAAGTACTTGAATTGAAGAACTATGTGCTTAAGACTTGACCCCCACTTAAAGGTTCTCAAAATCTGATAATTTTCCAAAAAAAAAAAGGTCAAAACAACGAAACCTCCATATAATAAGAGGTGGCTAAAGAAATTCAGAGTATGCTATATTTCCCTTATTTTATTTAATCGGATGAGACTATATTCTAGCAATCTTAATTTCTTATTCATACACTAACTGATTTTTATTTTATTATTATTTTGAACTAAACTTTGAAGTTATTCGCTATTTGTTAGTCAAGACATATATATATATATATTTTTTTTTATTCAAATTTAAATGGTGTTGTCTTATTGTACCTTTTCTATCACTCTTATACGTTAAATACATTTACGTTCAAAATTTAAGAAGTGTATTTAGAATTTTTTATTTACACATCCAGTTAATGATTTATAATTACAATTTCTTAAATTGTCTATATATTGTTATGATTGAATATATAGTAGAAAATGTAATTGATTAAATTTTATTTAAAAATTTACCTAATTGAGCGTAATTAAAAAAATTGCAATTTAAAATAAATAATGAGGTAAATGAAAGAAAAAATCGGAGTGATAAATAACATATCAATTTTGGCCAAACCCAGAAATAAATGCATCAGTATACAAATTTGTAAATAAGGAAGGTGTTAATAACATGCTACCTTTCCTCCAAGCGTTGTACCGCTTCAAAATAAGACAACCCCACTATTTGTCACGTATGTATTTCTCAGCTACTCCTTGATATTTCATTTGCTCTTAATTGCTTCCATTTGCTCTTAATTGATATTTCTCAGCTACAAAAAAAAAGGAATATGCTTATAAAGAGATGGAAGTTTACGTGGAAGCAAACATACGCCTTGATTTTGATGTGTTGTATAACCTCTAAGGAGGCTCATGATCAAGTTCACCAAATGAGTCTTTTCGGATTTCACTCTCCATTTTAACTGACTTTTTGTGTAATGTTTATGTCTCAAAATCCAGAATCCTCGTGCATCATTGGTGTGCCTTTACCAAACCCATTCAAATTAATCTTTTGTCAGATCGCGGGTTCGAATCAGTATCTCTGCAAAAAATAGGGAAAGACTGCATAGAGTATTCCCTTCCCCAGACACTCACGAAGTGGGTATTTAAACTGGGTCGGCCCTTTCTATATGGTTGTAGACTAATTGCACAAGTAATATGCATAAGAATAATCAATAAAAATATATTAAAATGAAGCCATACCAAACAACAAATAAACAATACTGTTATTTCGAAATTTAACAAACATTAGACTAGAAAGTTGCAATGTTTACGACCAAGAAATTATAATGAAAAATACGGTTTGGACACCACTAATATAGTTTTAGAGTTGAGATCCACTCTTCAAAGCTCCCACCTACTTTTGTCATGTACTCCATCCCAGGTTTGAGAGTGATTGACAATTTCATAGAGGCCTTCGGAAATGACAACAAACACAAAGTTGCAATGGCTTGTGCCCATGTGCAATCATCAACAAACCAAATTGTGATCCTCTCCATCTTAGCAGCATTTGTTATTATGTACTTAACAAATTCAACTTCAAGTTCTTCACCTGTATATCCCCTTATGCAAAGGGTCTTCAATTGGTGATTAATACACTCACAATGCTCCCTTCTCTGCCAAAATGAATGCTTAGGGAATGACAGGCAATCACCTTCATTATCATTAGACACACTACTAGAGTGATCCATTGAATCATTCTTCACCTGCAGCAGGAAAAAACTGTGCCAGAGAGCCGTATAAATGTAAAAGGAAAGTTACAAGCATTTCACTAAAGTAAGCATAAGTGCACCTTGTTGTTTATTTCAAGATTCTGCAAATGAGGAAGAGATCTAAGGGAATTAGACAGAGAAATGATATTTCTGACATTGTTCAAA
>JAVKPL010005922.1:0-25676 GCA_032173675.1 Gastrolobium villosum | reverse complement strand
AAGAGGTATGAGACCTTTAGGGAATTGTTCCTATGCAATATGACTGAAGGCATGTGTTTTAACCGCCATGTACTGAAGATGATAGCACTCATTGAGAAGCTAGAGGGTCTAAGGTTCACAATGGATGCTGAATTAATTAATGACTTAGTTCTATCATCACTTCCTCCTTCTTTCAGTGAATTCATAATGAATTACAACATGCATGGGATGCTTGTGAGCTTGCTAGAGTTGTTAAGGATGTTAACAACTGTTGAAATGTCTATCAAGCATGATGAGACACAAGCTCTTCTGATTGGTGGGCCTGAAAGGGTCGAGGGTAATGGCAAGGAGCCTGTAAAAGGAAACTCCCTTAAGCCGAAAGGAAAACCCAATAAGAAAAATGTAAGAGTGAACCCAAGGACAAAAGCGATGTTGTGTGCTTCCATTGTGGCAAGAATGGCCATTGGAAAAGGAATTGTCCAGACTACCTGAAGAGTGTGAAGGAGCATGGTGATGCTTCTACCTCAGGTATTCACATGATTGACATAAATTATTCTTGTGCTAATCCGACTTCATGGGTATTGGATACCGGTTGTGGTTCTTATAATCTGCAATGTGTTGCAGGTGCTTAGCAGCCCTAGAAGATTGGAGACGAACGAGGTGGACCTTCGCGCAGGTGATGAAGCAAGAGTTGCTGCTCATGCTGGTGGAGATACCGACCTCATTAGCCTACGGGCCTCTTATTGCATTTGAATAATTGTCTTTATGTTCCCGGCATTTCTAGAAACATTATTTCAAATTCTTGTTTAGAACAAGATGGTTTTGCTTTCACTATTAAGGATGGTACATTTTCTATCATTTTGAATGATATTGTTTTGGTACTGCTTCTTTAATAAATGGCTTGTATGTTTAGGAAATGGGAACTGAAGTGCTCAATGTAGATGTGAAATGACCTAGGATAGATAATCAATCCTATCTTTGACACTATAGACTAGGGCACATAAATGAAACAAGATTATCTAGGATACATAGAGATGGATACCTAGACTCCAAGGATTTTGAATCCTATAGAAAATGTGAATCTTGTCTAGCTGGGAAAATGATTTGTCAAAAGCCCAAAGGGCTTGAGATTCATAGGGCTAGTGAGTTATTAGAACTCATTCACTGTGATGTATGTGGCCCAATGTCTATTGAGGCTAGAGGATGATACTTCTATTTCATTACCTTTGCTGATCAAGTAGAGAAACAGCGTGCCAAGATGGTTAAGTCATTGCGATCAGATCGTGATGGTGAAATTTGAGCCATGAGTTTCAGGATTATCTGAGAGAAAATGGAATTCTCTCACAGTTTACTGCACTTTACACGCCACACCAAAATGGTGTCTCCGAATGGAGAAACAGGTCCTTGTTAGACATGATTAAGTCTATGATGAGTGAGACTCAACTTCCAAAATCGTTTTGGGGATATGCCTTAAACACAGCGGTATACCTTCTAAATAGGGTACCGTCTAAATCTGTTCAGACCACACCATATAAGATATGGAATGGTAAGAGACTCAACCTGAGTTACCTCAGGGTATGGGGATCGCCGACTTATGTCAAAGCGTTGGCATCAGACAAGCTTAGTACTGAGAGTACTAAATGTCAATTTGTGGGGTATCCCAGAGGTTCTAAGGGATACTACTTTTACTCCAAGAATGAACACAAGGTGTTTGTTGGATACTGAGTTCCTTGAAAAGGATTTGATCTCTCAAGGAGCCAGTGGGACTGAGATTGATCTTGAAGAAGTTCAAGAACCACATGCACAGATTGAGGAACCCGAGTCTGCTCCGCAGGCGACGTTCTCCAATGGAGAAGTAAACACACAACTCCGTAGGTCTACGAGGGTCATCCATCCACCTGAGAGGTATGGGTTTGTGATTGAGAATCAGCAAACTGTCGAGGATGATGAACGAAGTAACTACGAAGAGGCAGTCAAGGATGTTGACTCTTCTAGATGGCTTGAAGCCATGGAATCTAAAATGGATTCGATGTATCAAAATAAGGTATGGACCTTTGTTCCTAAACCGCAACGAATAGTTCCTATCAGTAACAAATGGGTCTTTAAAAGAAAGACCGATGCAGATGGCAACGTTTAGACCTACAAAGCTAGGTCGGAGCGAAAGAGTATCGTCAAAGACAAGGAGTTGACTATGATAAGACTTTCTAACCAGTTGCCATGATCAAATCTACTAGGATCATGCTTGCAATAGCAGCATACCACGACTACGAAATTATGCAAATGGATGTCAAGACCGCCTTCTTGAATGGGTTCTTGAAGGAGGAAGTGTACATGACACAACCTGAAGGCTTTGAAATCAAAAATCAAGAGCATATGGTATGCAAACTACAAAGTCGATATATGGGCTAAAGCAAGCATCAAGGAGTTGGAATATACGTTTTGATGAAGTCATTAAGAGTAACGGTTTTATCAAGAACGAGGATGAACATTGTGTTTACAGGAAGGTTAGTGGGAGTAATGTCGTCTTCCTGGTACTTTATGTAGATGACATATTGCTAATAGGAAATGACATCCCCACATTACAAATAACGAAAGAGTGGCTTTCAGAAAACTTCACCATGAAGGATTTGGGAGAAGCGGTCTTTATACTTTGTATAAAGATCTATAGAGATAGATCCAAGAGGTTGCTGGGTTTTTCTCAATCCACGTATGTTGACAAGATGCTAAAGAGGTTTAGCATGGAATGGTCGAAAAGGGGTTTTCTTCCCGTCAGTCATGGGGTACACCTTTCAAAGGCTATGTGTCCTAAGTCACAGCCTGAGAAGGATCGCATGAATGGAATTCCATACGCTTCGGCTATTGGATCCATCATGTATGCCATGATATGTACGAGAACAGATGTCTCATATGCTTTGAGCATTACGAGCAGATACCAGTCTGATCCTAGAGAGGGTCACTGGACGGCTGTCAAAACCATCCTTAAATACTTAAGAAGAACTAAGGATGCGTTTCTGATCTATGGAGGGGTTAATGAGTTAACAGTGAAAGGATTCACTGATGTCAGCTTTCAGAGTGACAAAGATGACTGCAAGTCATAGTCAGGGTTCGTATTCACCTTAAATGGTGGGGCAGTGTCTCCAACAAGGAGACAACAACAGATTCAACGACAGAAACTGAATGCATAGTTGCTTCAGAAGCGGCTAAGGAGGCAGTGTGGATCAAGAAGTTCATACATGAACTAAGGGTGGTTCCAAGCATGGATGAGCCCATACAGTTGCTTTGCGACAACAATAGAGCCATTGCGCAATCAAAGGAACCTAGGTCTCATCAAAGATCTAAACACGTGCTCCGCAGATATCACCTGATTAGAGTAATCAATGATAAGATGGATGTAAATATGGATTATGTTCCCACAGATAATAACCTGGCCGATTCTCTGACAAAGGCTGTTTCTTAGAGAAAACATGATAGTCATTATGAGGCTTTGGGTATACGACTTAGGTCTGATTGGCTCAATGCCAAGTGGGAGCTTGTTAATATATGGGTGTCCTAAAGACAATCTTTGACTAAATAAGGACATTAGATGTGGACCTTTATTGTCGCAAATAAATAATAAGCACTCTTTATCCTGTTTCATATTATGTCTCGATATTATTTTTAATATATTATGAACAAACTGGATAAACCCCTTGGAATAGAACAGGTATCTCTTGAGTATCTGTGATGAGATCACGATCATGAGAATTCAAGGATACCGCACGTTTATTCCTAATTTTATGTTCCTAGTCTAGAGACACTGAGAATGGGGATCAGTGATCTCGGACAAGACTAGCACGACTTATCTACTTGTATTTGGATACAAGGTAAAGACCTCATGAGCTACAGATATGGAGATGTCTTAGCTAAAGTCGTGGGTGGACCTATAAGGGTATAGCTCGCACTAAACAAACCCACAAAGAGACTCTATGAGGAAATCTCACAGATAGTGTCATTAGAGAGGTCTCTTTATATTTGGGTATGTCTTTCCTTAGACCAGAAGTTATTACCTAGACTGTGTTCTAGAAGGCATGCTTTGATTGCATACCCCGTCTGCCTGAAACATGGAGACTCATAGGTATACTGTTGGGTTAGTCCTGAAAGAGCACAGGGCTAGGGTGATAAGCTGAAGGAATTCGTCAAATCTTTGTGAGAGATTAAGTTATCTGTAAACCGGAGAAATCGGGATGATATTTACAGGGACTCGGGACTCTATGCATAGTAAAAGAGATCATGAGATGATCTGCCTTTAGAGTCAGTAAATTGAAGATTCCCTATTTCGAATAAAGCTTACCCTAAACCGCAAGGGTTGATACATTTCCTTACCCTAGGTTAATGGGAAGGTAACCGAGACAAAGGGAAATACATACGGCAACCAAATATGTGTAATAGGATTATCAAGTCATTAATCTAACTAGCTCTGGGGCAACAAAGCATTGCTAGTGCTCTGTGTTGTCATTAAATGGGTTGTGGACTTGCTGGGCCTGAGCCCATTTATGTCAGTGGCTATGTTGGACCTAATGGGTCACACACTAATACCTTATAGTCATGATGATCTAGCATTAAAGGTATTGGGCCTAATAATGGTTGTTAGCCCAAGAAGCTGTTTGGAAGCCCAAGAGGGCGCATGGATCATGTAATGGTCCAAGACATTACTAATTAATTTAATTAGTTAAATTAATTATCAAACATTTAATTTTTGATTTTTTGAATTTGAATTTTGAATTTGAATTTTGAATTTTGTAATTCGAATTTTGAATTTGAAATTTGAATTTTGAAATTTGAATTTTGAAATTTTGAATTTGAGTTTTGAAATTCGAATTTTGAACTTGAAATTTAAATTTTGAATTTTGAAATTTAAATTTGAATTTTGAATTTAAATGTTTGAACGTTTGAATTTAAATGTTTGAATTCGAATTTGAATTGGCTATAAAAAGTTGTTTCATAATAAAAGGATAAAATGAGATCTTGTTGGAACAAATCCCCTACATCAAGAGAATATATTTGATCTCATCCAAAGATGATTTGGTGCGCCACTTTTGGTAGGAGATGAGTGTCATCTTGTCAACGAAATATACTCCAATTCAGATTTGAATCAGTGAGTGAGTTGATTCAAATTTGAATGCAACTACTCAACGTATCTGGACTCTTTTTGGGACTGAATGGGGCACACAGTAGGGATGGTCATGTGATGACCATTAGGTCAGAATCTTGATTAGATAAAGACCTAATCTCATAAGGATTCAAAGGGGAGGTTGTTGGGAATTTTGAATTGCAACAACTCCTTTATCTCCTCTTTGTTGTGCACAAGTTTGAGAAGAATTTTGAATTGGAAAATTCTCTCATTCTCTCCCACACTCTTGTGCGCATAAGTGGGGAGAATTCTCCTTAGGGTTTTCACAAGAACACCTAGCCAATTCTACTCCATGCACCACTCTTGTGAAGTTTTCATGCTGAAGACTTCACTCTTCTAAACACATAAACCTAGCCTCCTTCTTCGCCTATTGAGCGCATAGCAAGCCTCTCTGTGGTGATCATTTGGTGGCTTTCAAGAAAGAGTTCTTGCATCTTGACGTGGGTGATGTAGATCAATGTTAGAGGGTTTGAACCCTTCAAACCTGACACTGATCTCCTTGGTGTTCGGATCACAAACAAAGGTAACATCATGCTGTCTTAAAGCATGAATCTTGTATGCATGTGTGTTTCCGCTTGGAAAAAATTTTGTTTTTCCCTCTCACATGCTTCGGCCTTCAAGGCCAGTTTACTTTCAGCTAGGTCTATATTTTCAAAGAAAAGTCTAAAACTATCCATTTTTAAAATATTTCAAGCCATGGTTCAAAACCAATTTGGTACCTCCATAAAAATTCTTTGGACAGACAATGGTAAAGAGTATTTCAATTCTGTCTATGGTGAATACTTGTCTCATCAAGGCATCCTTCATCAGAGTTCATGTCCTGATACTAGTCAATAAAATGAGGTAGGAGAAAGAAAGAAAAGACACATTCTTGAAGTTGCTCGTACTCTTATATTCACCATGAGTGTCCCTAAATATTTGTCGGGGGAAGCATTTCTAACTGCCACCTACCTTATCAACCAAATGTCTTCCCGTGTACTTCAGTTTCACTCTCCACTATCGAGTCTTTTAAAAAACTATCCATCTCCAAGTTCTATGTCTTTATTTCCTCCCAAGTTGTTCGGATGTATTGTGTTTGTCCATGTTCCATCACACCAACGATCCAAACTTGATCCTAAATCTCTCAAGTGTGTCTTCATTGGATACTCTCTCACTCAAAAGGGATATAAATGTTATTCCCCATCTCTTCGTGAGGTCTATGTCTCTATGGATGTAACCTTTTATGAGACTCAACCTTTTTTTCCCTTGACTTCTCTTCAAGGGGAGTCTATAGGAGTAGATGAAGATCAGTCATGGGTACCTACTGATGCCACAATGTTACCTCTACTATTGGAGACAGGGGGAACTACAGTATCCTCAACATCAGAGACAGGGTGAGCTTCCTCAAAGTGGGGACAAGTTTATAGCAAGGGAAAGCCTCCTCAAAGTGTGAATAACCCAGAGCCTCTACACTGCCAGGATTCTAAACCAAGTTCTAGTTCCAGCACCCCGACACTTGAGTGCCATGACAAAATTGATCTACACTTGCCCATTGCTCTTAGAAAAGGTACTCGGTCTTGTATTACTCATCCTATTTCTAATCACATTTCATATGTAAAGTTGTCCCCAGGATTCCGTGCTTTCAACACTACGTTGGATAGTTCAAAGATACCGAGAAATATACACGAGGCCCTCAAAGATCCAAAATGGAGGGATGCTGTCTTTGAAGAAATGAATGCACTTGAAAAAAATCGAACGTGGGAGACAATGACCTTACCAAAGGGAAAATAGGTAGCAGGATGCAAATGGGTGTTTACAATAAAATTCAATGCAGATAATAGCATCAACAGATACAAGACAAGATTGGTTGCGAAAGTTCACCCAGACTCACGGGATAGATTACCATGAGACTTTTGCCCCAGTTGCTAAGGTCAATATCATTCGAGTTCTCTTTATCACTTGTTGCCAACCTAGATTGGCCTCTACAACAGCTATATGAAAAAAATGCATTCCTAAATGGTGATTTACATGAAGAGGTTTATATGAATCTTCCACCTGCCTTTGAAAAGGGAAATGGATCAGTGTGTAAACTAAAAAAATCTCTCTATGGGTTGAAACAGTCTCCTAGAGAATGGTTCGACAAATTCACACAAGCTGTCAAAGGAAGAGGTTTCATTCAAGCACAGACCGATCATACTCTCTTCCACAAACACTCTAAGGATGGCAAAATTGCTATTTTTATTGTTTACGTGGATGATATACTTCTTACAGGTGACAATAGTAAGGAATTGAACTCCTTGAAGGAGTATCTAGCACTTAGTTCGAACTTAAGGACCTAGGAGCTCCTAAATATTTCCTTGGTATGGAAGTTGCTATGAGCAAAACGAGCATCACTCTCACACAAAAGAAGTATGTTCTAGATCTTTTGCTGGAAATAGGAATGTTAGGATGTAAGCCTGCCGAGACACCTATGGAACCTAATACCAAGTTAGGTATTGAAGACGGGAATGAGGTGAGCAAACAGCAATATCAGAGATTGGTTAGCAAACTAATTTACTTATCCCATACGCGACCTAACATTGCCTTTTCGGTGAATATGATTAGTCAATTCATGCACTCACCCAAGGAGAAACATCTAAGTGTAGTCTAAAAAGTGCTTAGATACCTCAAGAACACTCCAGGCATAGGATTATTCTTTAGAAAAGGGTATAATAGGACAATTGAAATCTACACTGATGCAGATTGGGCAGGTTCATCAGTGGACAGGAGATCTACCTGAGGTTATTGCAACTATGTGGGGAGATCTTGTAACTTGGAGAAACAAAAAACAAAATCACAAGAAGTAGTGCTGAAGCAGAATTTCGAGCTTTAGCTCATGCAGTCTATGTGAGGGAATCTGGTTGATAAGACTTCTTTAAGAATTGAAGATTTTATATTCCCTACCAATAAAACTATATTAAGGCAGCTGTTAGCATTGCTCAAAATCCAATTCACCATGATCGAACAAAACACATGAAAGTTGATCGCCACTTCATCAAAGAAAAATCAGATGAAAGAAGTGTGTGTATGATTTATATTCCTACCAAAGAGCAGACTACAGATATCCTCGTTAAGGGCCTACATTGGTCAACCTTTGAAGACCTGATTGGCAAGTTGGGTGATGTGCCTCTGGCAAGTGTGATTTTTCTGTGTTAAAATTGACAAGAATTGAGTCATAAGAGAGCAATTTAAATACATATTTGCTAATTATGTTGATTCTTTGTATGTCAATAATATGCACCTTTTAGTTGTGTTTTTACAGGAAAAAGAAGTGAAATTTGAATTCAAAATTTGAATTCAAAATTGTTTTTAATTTAATTCTTTCGTTACGTAATAAAGTTTTAATTTAATTCTTCAGTTACGTAATAAAGTTTTAATTAAATTTTTACGTTATACGTTTCGGTAATAAAGTTGTAATTAATTATTCCATTACACGTTTCATCAGAGGGGTAATTTTGGAAGACGCGGAGAAACCCTAGTTGCTACCTATGTAAAGGTTCCTCTACACACACTCCATGGCACACAATTCAGAGGACACTCCATTAGGATTTCTTCTAGTTTTTCTTCATCTTCTTCTTCTTTTTCTTTCTATTTTATTTTTAGTTTATGTTGAATTTTAGATCAGCGATCAATATGTTGATTGGCTAGATCATTTTTATTGTAGTCAGGGTCACGATCCATATGTGAACCCTTGACATGAAGGATTGATTTGTGGTTTTTAATTTATATAATTATCTTTATCTTTACTCTGTGCGAATTTTATATTCCCTTTGTTAGAGTTGATCAATCTGATAGTTGAGGATATTCTGAGGATCAAAACCCTAGATAGGAATATTGGGGTTTTGATCTCGAAAGGGGGTAAGATAACAATCTGTATACGTGCTAAGAATAGACGTGTATACGATTGCAGATGCTTAAATTATCGCGCCCATTGCTTGATCCCATGAGAAACATTGCAAGGAATTGAGGTTTCTCATGGGATTAAAGGGTTAACCCTGCAAGGAATTGAGGGTTAACTACTAAATCTTTTTAGATGGTAATTTATCTGAGTGATTATACAAATAATTATTGTAAATCAATCCGGAGTAAAGAGCGGGAATCATTTGGTGAATGAACCCTGGCTACAATGCTTTTCTCATCTTCTTTACAAATCAATTTTCAATTTTATTGTTTTATTTTTCAATCTAAAAATACAAAAACAAGTATTTTATTTTCAGAAATCAATTTTACCCAAGTTGACAATATTTGTCAAAACCTTCTTTGAAATCTTCCATTCTTTAAGAAAAAGTTTACTTGATATTAGATCCTAACCCCTGTGGAGACGAACTTTATTTATCACTTTATTACTTGTGCGATCGGTATACTTGCCGGAGAGCATCATTGGGAATGATCAACATTTACCTCCCAACTTGAGGGGGAGTGTAGGAAATTAGTTTAAAATCTTTCCGCTTTTATTTCCTATTAATTAGTGTTTAATTTTTTCTTTAATAGGAATTTGAATTTTGAATTTTAGGACAGGACTGATAACTCATTGCTGAGTCATTCTAATCTATTTTTTCTCATTTACTCTTGTATAAATATCTCCTATCAATGTAAATCAATTGAATCAATAGGGATAAGATATCCTCTTAAGAGTTATATCAATATCTATATCACACCCATTCAAGCCCTTCGGTTTCACCAACTACTTCTCACATTTAACTTAATCAAATTTCAAAGACAAGATGCATTTTGAATGACTCTACAATTCCCCACAAACACTAGCAGTTTAAAAACATACCAATTGGAGGTTTCTTCTCCTTTGAAAATTTTTCTAGGGCAACCCAATCCTTGATTGTAGCCAAAGCGAAAACTTTAAGCCAATACCATCTCTTCTCAGACACCTGAAGTAATAGAACAAAAATTGTGTGCCTCAGGAACAGCTTTATACTGGAGAAAAGGTTGGGGGAAATAAAGTGTTCGATCTGTTTCCCATTTTTTTATTTCTTCTCAACATATTATTCATGCAAAAAGGCCCAAAACGAACCATTTTTCCCTTTCAAGAACCACTATTAAGGTACAAAATAAAATTTACCAACCTTAAATTCTGTTTTCACTTTCATTGCAGCTCGGTGATTTCCCAAGACAATACAAGTACGGATTGTATCACTTATACTTGAATCCACAAAAATGGCCTGCTTCGTAGTCACTTCAAGTTCATGCTGAATTCTGCATTAGAAACAGTGTCATAATTTTCCCCTTGATTACGACATGGATATTTATTCAACAATGATTTATTTAACAGCTGGTACCGAAGTCTGAATGCTACAGAAGCATATGAATAATAGCTTCTTCAAAAAAATATGGACTTACCACATCAAACTACTACAAAAGCCTAACAAATGAAATAACTGAAAGATTTATTTTATAGTCTAGTGAAGTGACAAAAATTAATAATCACACCTTAACAATTTTGCATGCTCCTCAGCTGCCTTTGATTCAAAGGTATGTTCCTTGGTTTCTGCAAAAAGATTCTGGGCCTTCTCAATAAGTTTTAGTCGGGGACCATGAAGTGGAGATCCCTTGCTTGCCATGGGATTTTTCCCAAGTTCCCATGATTCTTTCCACAGAAGAAATGCCACATCCTAAATGGATTGGCATTGTTAGAATAAATCCCAGTATTTAAATGCAAAGCTTGTAACTGAGACTGAAAGGATATGATTTGCATGCATTACTTAAATCCAATACAACAGGAAAAACACGTATGATTAAAAACTTTCTGACAGTAAAGGAATTGGTAAATTATGTGAAAATTGCAAGGTAGAATCACTTGTAGACTAATGCCTTGTTGAGTCTTCAATTAAAAGGCATAATATGAGAAAAAGGAAAACAAAATTAAAAAATGTAGTGATGTGCTCGGTAGTTAGCGGATAAGTGGACAGAAATGTCAATTCCACACAAAAAGTTTACATGAGATCGAATGTGCAAAAATTAGTACTTTGTGTAAAAATATCCCATTTAAGGTAATACAACAGAAAATACTGGATGTGTCCTCTTATAAATAGATTATAAATTACAAATTATGCATATGATTATGATGAAAATTATTACAAAGAAATAAAACATACTTGAAGTTGCCCTGTTGATAAGAAGAAGTCCTTCAAAAATTCATGTTTATAGCACCTGAAATCGAGATATACTAATTAATACCTGCATGACATGCATTCTCAACAAAACACATTGAATACTTCAAATCTCCAAATTATAAATCCATTGCTTAGAGCTCCAATACCTTTAATTGAGTAAAGTTATACTAATACTTCAAATCGAGATATACTAATTAATTAATTCTTTTTCTCTTCATAAGTAGAGCTCCAATAGTGTGAAAATTTATCATAGGAGATTTTTTCTGTTGGAGAAATTGTTGTTTGCATCACTTTAAGTAAAGTTAAGAAATTGGAAGGATGTAGGTTAGGGTCTTTTTTAATTATTTAAGCAAGTTGTGTTTTGGACACAACTCAGGATTAAGGATATTTCATTTGCATTCAAGTTGTGTCTCTTGGCTGTCACGGACATGCTATTTTTCAATTAATCAGGAGAAGTTAAGAAAATAAAGTAAAAAAACTAGAAATATCTTAAATTTTTAAAATCAGATGATTGATTAGAACACGTCCTTCTTACCTTAATTTCAAATTGTAAGTCCATGCACATGTAGCATTGCTCATGGCTAGAGGAGAATATGGCCACAAAATCTAAAGACCTCATAAATGTGATTAATATTTGCATGCTATTTTTTTATACTATAATTTTTTAGTACATTTTTTTTTTCACTTTTTTAACCAAAAACTCTATGAAGCATTTTCATTATAGGCTTTTCTATAAACAAAAAGAGGTAATCTAAGCATGAAATAAGCACCAAAATGCACTAATTTAATATCAGTGGGACGTCACTTTCAGTTTTCCCATTGACATGAAAATAGGCACATTTTGGAACTTTAATTACAAAAAAAATGTGGTTTGAAAAAAATGAATGGTACCAACAAACTCTGGACACACTCTCTTTAACACGTCACTCAATATTAAAGTCAAGTCATACACTTTCTCTAAAAGTGTTGTCATTAGTAAGTGTTAAAAGAGTGTGTCGGTAACATCCCTCTTAAAAACAGTATTCAAATTTAAAATTTAAAAAAAAAAAAACTATTTTATGCATCCATTTTTGAAGAGAGGGGGACAAAGAATTCAAAATAAAGTCATCAGTTAAATAAGATATCCCCTAAAGTTTTACTTTTTATCACAATGCACAGCTTTTCCATGGTATGACTTGTTCAAGAAAGCACTTTTATTGCAAGAATCTTCCTTACTTTATTTGATTAAGAGTTATCAGTGACCTTATTATATAACCAGAAGAGTCCACACTGTCTTTCCTTCTGGAATATGGTTCCAGGTCACATACCTCGCATAAGTTATAAATAAGTCACGTGCTAATGGCCTAGCCTGAATAGTTCCAAAAAATTCCAATGACTGCCGCTGTATCATCATCAACAGAAGAATGAGTGCATGAGAGATAAAATCATTGCTCTAAACATGACAAACAAGATAACATTTAAAGTATAAGCCAATACCTTTTGCCAAATATGAAAAAGGACAAGGTAAACAAGGTCTGTATCACCACATTCAGTTGCTTTCATCAAGGCTGTATCTTCTTCTCCTATGCTTAACAAAAGAGGAACCTGAACAGAAGATTTAATCAGTATGATAACAAATATTCCAATGAACAAATTCAATTTCCTTGGATGAAACAAAGGAGACATTAGACACCAGCTAAAAAATGGGGGGACAAAGCAAAGACTGATAACCCATTAATTCATCACGTATCTACAAAACCAGAAAATCAGGACACCACCTGTTTAGAAGAGCGAGGTTCATGTTCAACAAGCAAGGCAGCTAACTTCCGGCGGCCATTTTTATCTGCATGAGCAGCAACTGCTGCATAGGATATGCCTTTGCACAGTTTTAACTGAGAATAAAAAAATGTAACTCAAGAAATGTCACAGAAAATAGAATAACTAAACAGAGTTTGAAGTGGAGGGAGGGAAACCTTATCAAGCAGAATCTCTAGAAGAGTGGCATCGGGAATTGCCAATGAAGCAGTTATCTTTGAACATGCCCAGTGCATTATTACCACCTCCTACGCAAAAGCAGTCACGAAAAAAATCAAACTCACACTATACTTATAGAACACTGCTAATGTACAAATGATATCATTAATCAGAAAACAAGGAAAAAGACTATCAATCAATAGTATTGTTATGAATTTATTATCAAGCAACGGTCCATAAGGAGACTATCTTGTATGTGATCAGTAGGTGCCATAGTTATCAAAACAAAATGCAAAATTATAAAATATATAAACCCATACAATAAGCACACACTTACTTGATTCATTCCAAGATATTCTGATATTCGCAATGCAAGCAGATGTTGGTGAGCATTAATCAGGCGACCAATCAGAACAGATGGTGTAAGCAACTGATGGCAATAAGCTAGTTCAGTACAACATCAACATAGGCAATTTCAGCACTGAGATAGACAAGTAAGCCTTAAAAACCTTATATTGCTGAATGCTAAGAGGAATGCCAATCTCAAGGCTGCGCACTGCATTCAAGACCCGCAGAATTTTACACATCTCTTGGATACGATCACGTTGAAAATTGCTGCCAAAGTCAACTGGATATCATTACCGAGAGCAAATATCAGAAAATATGCTTGTCCCATTTAAGAGCTTCACTACTGGAAACAGTGTAATTAAGACAACAAAACATTATATATAAGATTCCCATATGTATATCCAACAGAAAACCCAAATCAAGCTTACCTACAAAAGGCTTGCCCATAACTGGCTGCCCTTAAGAGAGTTCGTTGGCGTGAAATGTCAAATTCATGACCTGCAGCATCAACACATGCTTCAACAGCCTCCGGAAGGGACGATCGTATCAATCTCAAATTTTCATCTGCCTGGGTAATGATAAAAAAAATCAGAAAGCCATCTACAAGTATGAACTGTTTGATGATGCCATAATTAGATTGCAAAGGAAGACCTGACACATCGACCAAAACCCACATAAAGCAAAGGTCATCTTTTTCTTGATTTTGATACCAAAAGTATGTCATAAAAAACGCACAAAATGCTTGTTTGATTCATCATTTCTTTATTGCATCACTAAATTAGAGAAATGACATCAACACAGATTCAGTCAGCCAAATTCACCTACATCTTCCATTACTGAAAATAAAAGCCACCATTATTTTCTTTCAAAAATAAGTCAAATAAAGGTATATTATGTCGTCAATAGAAAGCAATGGTCAACATGTCCCACACTAATGGCTTTTACATACACTTTGATAAACAGAATGAATGTGGGGAACTGTAAAAGTTTATGAATATTAACAATCAGTAAAGCATTGAATATTTAATTGATTTGCTTACTTCAAAAATGAAATAAAATAAAAATCGGTTTGCAATGTTAACAGACTTGCAATATATAAAAATTGGAATACACATGCAATCTAGATTCTGTTGTATAAATACACAAATAAAATAGAATCACAGTGCTCAACAGAGCATAACATAAGCTTGTTAATCTATATTACATAAGATAATTTAAATAAAGGCTACACCTAAATAATTAACATAGACAGATTCTTGGCAAGAAGTGGCCAATCAACGAATGACCCAAGGCCCAATTATAAGCTTCTAACTATCAGAGAAAAGCACCACAAGCCTAATAGGAGAAGAAAAACCATAGTAGGATTTGTTGCTAGAGATACTAATTAAGTTCTTTTTTTAATTCTTCAAAATAATTTCACTAAGACAAAAAGAACAAAATAATTTGAAACTTATGCTCAATATAGTGGTTTCAGCCTATGGAGAATTACCGTGAAGCTATGCAAACAAGTAAATTGAATTTCAAGGTCTTTGTTCTTGTAGAATATTCTAGATAGTATTTATTGATGTAGTTGGTAGTTGTATATTTAGTTGGTAGTTATATATTTATTGAAGTAGTTGGTGGTTGTATTTATTGAAGTAGTTGAATGTACTCAATATAAAAAAGACCCATTGGGTCTCTAAATGAATTAAGAAAGTATTATTCAAACAAAACACTTCTTCTTTTCTTCATGGTATCAAGAGCTGGTTATATTCCAGTCTCTTCCCCGTTCTGATTTATTTTTTAAGTCATTTTCCTATTCCTTCTTTTTCGTTTTAGCCACAGAAGACCCGTAGCAATTACTGTTTTACTGTAGCTAAGATTGCTCTCATTCATTGACTTTGGCGAGCAACCCTCTTCCTGTTTTGAGGGTCAAAATCGTATTTGGAGGAATTTTTCTTTTCTGGGTACCTGTTGTTAGAAAGCCATGGATGCTGAAAATTTTGAAAATTCGTCTTTTCATAAATTGATGTCCCATCATGCTGACACAACCAGTCATGTTGCTCAAAAAGGTATGGCATTCCATGTTGAACACAGTAATCGTTGGATCCTTGATTCAGGGGCCTCTGATCACATGACAGGTAATGCAACCTTATTTTTCTCCTATACCCCTTACTACCACCCATCACGAATAAGAACAGCTGATGGGAATTTCTCCACTATTGCGGGAAAGGGATCCATTAAACTTTCTGAGCAAATTATTTTGAACTCAGTACTTCATGTTCCCTCTCTTACTTGTAATCTCATCTCTATTAGCAAACTTACTGCTGAGTTGCATTGTGTTGCTAAGTTCTCTGCAAATGCTTGTATCTTTCAAGAACAGGACTCGGGGATGATGATTGGCAGTGCTAGAGAGGAAGAAGGGCTCTACTATTTTACAGAGGTTCATTGTGAAAAGAGGATTTTTTCGAACCACTCTCTATGTTTATCAGATGACTGTAATGATGTTTTGTTATGGCATCGTAGGTTGGGACACCCAAATTTTGTTTATCTCCAGAAGTTATTCCCGAACTTATTTATCAATAAAAAGCCAAGCTCCCTTCTCTGTGATATTTGTCAGCTTGCAAAGCATTCTCGTGTCACTTATTCTCCTAAGAAATATCATGAATCTTCTCCCTTTACATTGATTCATAGTGATATTTGGGGACCTGCTCGTGAAAAAAATGTCTCGGGTGCTCGTTGGTTTATTACTTTCATTGATGATCATTCTAGGGTATGTTGGGTATATCTCTTAAAAGATAAGTCTGAGGCAGCATCCACTTTTAAAAACTTTCATGCTATGATTCAAACTCAATCTCAGACCTCTATCAAAATTCTGCGAACAGACAATGGTACTGAATATTTTAATTCAGTTCTTGGAGATTACCTAAACCAGCATGGAATCATTCATCAAAGTTCTTGTCCTAACACCCCTCAACAAAATGGGGTGGCTGAAAGGAAAAATAGACATCTAATTGAAGTTGCTCGAGCTCTTTTATTCACGATGCATGTCCCTAAATACCTGTGGGGGGAAGCCGTCTTGACAGCCTGTTATCTCATTAATCGGATGCCTTCTCGGGTACTAAATTTTCATTCTCCTTTATCATGTCTTACTAAATCTTTTCCCTCTTTCAGTGCTCTTTCTTCTCTTCCTCCCAAAATATTTGGTTGTGTGGTTTTTGTGCATATTCCTCCACATCAAAGGTCCAAACTTGACCCTAAATCTATCAGATGTGTCTTCATAGGATATTCCCCAAATCAAAAAGGTTATAAGTGTTACTCACCTTCTCTCCGTAAGGTTTTTGTTTCCATGGATGTTACCTTTTATGAAACACAATCCTTTTTTTCCCCGACTTCTCTTCAGGGGGAGTCTATAGGTCTTGGTATGGATGAAGATAAGCCTGGGAAACCAAATGATGCTACTGTCTTACCTTTGCCTTTGGAAACAGGGGGAGTTATTGGGAAGGAAACAGGGGGAGCAACTATACCTGATTCTAATGATCCTCCTTCTGATCAAGCAACTATACCTGAGTCTAATGATCCTCCTTCTGATCAAGCAACTATACCTGAGTCTAATGATCCTCCTTGTGATCCTCTTGGAAAATGGGGAAAATTTTACAGCAGGCGCAAAACACATCAAGATGCTCTAGACTGCCAGGATCCTAACTCGAGTCCTTGTTCTAGCAACCCACTTGAATGTACTAGTACAACCAACATTGATATGCCTATTGCTCTTCGGAAAGGTACTAGATCTTGCACTGCTCATCCTATTTCCCATTATATCTCATATGAAAAGTTGTCTCCAGGTTTTCGTGCTTTCAACACTATGTTAGATAGTACCAGGATACCCAAAAATATCCAAGAAGCACTTGATGACCCAAAATGGAGGAATGCAGTATTAGAAGAAATGGATGCATTGACAAAAAATGGAACATGGGAGTTTGTGACATTACCTAAAGGAAAGAAAACTGTTGGTTGCAAGTGGGTGTTCACAATAAAATTCAATGCAGACAATAGCATCAATAGGTATAAGGCCAGATTAGTTGCTAAGGGATTTACTCAGACTCATGGGATAGATTATCAGGAGACATTTGCTCCTGTTGCCAAACTTAACACTATCCATGTTCTGCTATCTCTTGCCGCCAACCTTGATTGGCCATTGCAACAATTAGATGTTAAGAATGCCTTCTTGAATGGTGATCTACATGAGGAAGTTTACATGGATCCACCTCCTGGTTTTGCAAAAGGGGATGGTTCTGTGTGCAAGTTGCAGAAGTCTCTCTATGGACTTAAACAATCTCCCAGAGAATGGTTTAGGAAATTTACTCAAGCTGTTAAGGGAAGAGGGTTCACCCAAGCTCAGACTGATCACACTTTATTTTTTAAACACTCCGACAAAGGAAGAATTGCTATTCTGATCGTTTATGTTGATGACATAATTGTCACTGGTAATGATAGCGAGGAGATAACCTCTTTAAAAAAATGTTTAGCTGACCAGTTTGAACTAAAAGATCTTGGATCTCTCAAATATTTCCTTGGCATGGAAATTGCTCGAAGTAAGGAAGGAATTTCTTTAACTCAGAAAAAATACACTCTAGACTTGTTGCAAGAAACAGGTATGCTTGGGTGCAAGCCGGCATAGACTCCAATTGAAGCTAATATCAAGATGGGAGTTGAGGACGGGGAAGATGTTGATAGGGAGCAGTACCAGAGACTAGTGGGGAAATTAATCTATTTGTCTCACACTCATCCTGATATTGCTTTTGCTGTGAGCATGGTTAGCCAATTCATGCATTCTCCTAAGGAAAAACACCTTAGTGCTGTTTATAGAATTCTCAAATACCTAAAAAATACCCCTGGTCGAGGAATTTTCTTTAAAAGGGGGCAAAAAAGGATGATTGAAATCTATACAGATGCAGACTGGGCTGGCTCTGCAATGGACCGAAGATCTACTTCAGGATATTGTACTTATGTCTGGGGAAACCTTGTGACCTGGAGAAGTAAGAAACAAACTGTTGTTGCAAGAAGCAGTGCAGAAGCAGAATTTCGGGCTCTAGCCCATGGTATTTGTGAAGGAATTTGGTTACGAAGGCTTCTGGAGGAGTTGAAGATCTCTTATTCCCTACCTATCAGATTATATTGTGATAATAAGGCTGCTGTCAGCATTGCTCAAAATCCTGTTCATCATGACAGAACAAAACATGTGGAAGTTGATCGTCACTTTATCAAAGAGAAATTAGAAGACGGTAGTGTATGCTTGTCATATATACCTACCAAGGAACAGACAGCAGATATCCTCACCAAAGGATTACTTAAGCCAACCTTTGAGAATTTGATCAACAAGTTGGGAATGATCAATATATATCTCCCAACTTGAGGGGGAGTGTAGAATATTCTAGATAGTATTTATTGATGTAGTTGGTAGTTGTATATTTAGTTGGTAGTTATATATTTATTGAAGTAGTTGGTGGTTGTATTTATTGAAGTAGTTGAATGTACTCAATATAAAAAAGACCCATTGGGTCTCTAAATGAATTAAGAAAGTATTATTCAAACAAAACACTTCTTCTTTTCTTCAGTTCTTCAAACACACTCACACGCACTCTGAGGCCTTTCCCTACTCCATATCGTAAGTTGGTAAGCTCAAATTTGAAAGTATAGACAAATTCAGAGGTTATAAGTTGGCAAGAAGTGGATATCTGAACATAACCAATAACATACAATAACTAGAACATCAAAACTCTGGACATACAAACTCTACATACAATCAAAACTTTAAAACATAGACTGAAAATGATGAAGTCAGTCATGCAACAGTAAAAGAACTGCAGGAATAAAGACCCTACCTTGGCACTACGCCTATCAAAGTGATCCAAGGCATCATATAGTAAAGCTGCAGGTGATGTACTTCCAATTGTGAAGATGGAAACTGTGGAATCTGGCACCCGTTGTAGAAATTCCATACTAGTGTTAGACAATATCCTCACTCCATCACACTCAGGTATAAGAATTATTGGTTCATCATAAAGGTAGTGAACTGGATCTCCATCAGGACCCATCATTAAAAGCATATCATCCCAGTATAGCAGTACAGCATCCATTCCACACCAAGCAAGCTGCTCCGGAGGAAGAGCTGACTGCACTCATGAAAGCAATTACTGAGCTAAGGGTACCACATGAGCTGCTGATCCAACCCTAAAGTGAGATTTAAAGGATAAAAAAGGTGGGGGAATGGGAGGGAGGAATATGTATACAGACACTCATACATAAGAAAGAGTATAAAGATCATAAACATTATGGATGCCTCATTAAAGATTAGATACACCCCTTTTGTGTTACTTAAGACAAGGTACCGGTAGCAAATAGAAGACTTAATGACACATACAAATTCAAATTTATGCTACACGCATACAAACGTAAAATTCTTAAGCATTCAACTATCATGATTTTCTCATATCCCTCAAATTCTACACAAACTCACAGAAATATAATGAGTACTACATGCATCTCAACTTCAAAACAAACCCAAACAACCGTTCCCACCCTCTTTTCTACCAACAAAAACTAATCCTCCAATCTTCCTACATTTGAAAACTACAAAATTTGCAATTGCTCAAACCAAACAACATTCATAAATCACAACGCATTTCAATCCAACACAACACAAAATCTATTTTCCACGATTTACCTCACACTCCCTCTCAATGATCACGCCGGTCAAGTCCGACGTGGTGACCAAAAGCCGGCCGTCATGCGTGAACGACGCGAGCCACTTGCCATCCCGCGACACCACCATCTTCTGCAGCGGTCCCCGGAGCAACCCAACACCAAGCTGCTGCACTCCATCCTCCTCCACAGCAAGAACCACAGCATCCCCAACGCCAAGCAAGACCTCAACATTACCCGACAAGGTATACTGCGGCTCAATCACAGCCATACAATGCGGCGGCTCGTCGATGCCAGGGTCCGCGAGCTTCACAGACCTAGGGTTTTTGAAATCTGCAATGCAGAACAACTGATTCGATTCCGTTATGCACACCAATCCGTTGCTCCAGAAGGTGCAATCAGCGACGTTCTGTTCGAAACACTCGCTCCCGAGGGAGAGGTTAGGTTCGAGAAGCTGAGAGTGGACGTCGTATCGGTAGATGGTGCCGTCCTGGACGACGCAGATTAGGGTTTGATCGTCGGTCCAGGACATTCCGATGAGGCGGCCGCCGGAGTGGCGCCAGACGGTGTCAGCAAGGAGGTGGCCGGAGGAGGAGAAGAGGCGAAGCTTGCGGAGGGCGGACTCGGCGTGGAGCTGGACGATCTTGGAGTCGTCGCGGATGACGGCTACGGGACCGCCAAAGGGAGCGGCGGCGATCTTGTTCCGGGCGAGGTCCACGTGTTTCCATCGCATTGGGTAGAGCTCTGGCTTACGGTAGTAGCGGTTGTAGAGGAGCTGCCACTCCGCGGCTACCGAAACGTTGGCCATTTCAGGATTTGGGTAGGGATTTGAAAACCCTTTAAAAAGGGGAAAATTGGGAACTTTTGGAATCAAGTTGCAAGCATGAATCTCTTGTGTTGTGTGGGAATGGAAGTGATTCAAGTGAACCTGATGAGGAAAGTTATGTGAAGGTAGAATGACGAAGCACATTGACGTTGGATTGAATATTATTTTGCAGTATTAAATAAATATATATATATGGTTAGGATTATTTTACACCGGTGTAAGTTACATTCTCAATCTTGTCCATTGAGTCCACTTATATTTAAGAACTCTAAATTTTTTAGTAATATAAGCTATTAGATACAAGTGGATCAATGGTTAAGATTGAGTGTAAGACTTCTAACTCTTAGAATATCCTGCCTTATATATATATATATATATATATATATATCTTGGTACAGTATGTATATATATATCTATATATATACATGTATATGTATATATCTTGGTAGAGTATGTATAGAGTATGTATATATATATATATATATCTATATATATACATGTATATGTATATATCGGTGTATGTATATATATATCTATATATATACATATGTATATATATATATATATATACATATGTAAATAGATATATATATACATATGTATATATATATATATATATACTACTGTACCAAATATATAATATATATATATATATATATATATATATATATATATATATATATATATATATAGGGGAGGATCAATTTACCACCAAAAAAGTCTACAACTCTTACAATCAATTAATCACCATTGATTTCCATCAATCTAACGGTTATAATTTATTTGGAATTAATAAATATGACACAATGAATGTTATTAATTTTCAATAAATTATAACCGTTAGATTGACGGAAATTAACGATGATTAAATTGATTAGAAGAGTTATAAATTTTTTTGGTGATAAATTTATCCATTCTCTTATAGGTCCCACCTTCAATTCTTTTCTCTCTCCACTATTTTGTAGGTTCCACTTTTGTTATGGGTCACTAACATGAGAAAAATTTTCTCCTTTCAAAGGAAAAAATGTTTTCCATATATATATATATATATATATATATATATATATATATATATATATATGTGAGGTAGGATACTTTGACACCGGTGTCAAAATTCAAATTTGACATCTCATCTGAGAGCCGTTGGATCAAAAAAGATCAACGGCTCTGATTTGTAAGCTTGTGACACCGTTGATCTTTTTTTATCCAACGGCGAGGTGTCAAATTTAAATTTTGACACCGATGTCAAATTTCATTTTGATATATATATATATATATATATATATATATATATATATATATATATATATATATATATATATATATATATGTTGTAGAGATAAAAAGCATGTGGGACCCATATGTTAGAAAAAATTATGTGTAGGACCCACATCAGCACGGAAATCGAAGGGTGTGTAGGAAGATTGCAATTCTCATGCTAAATGAGAATTATAAAACCCATATATATATATATGGGAAAAACATATATCCTTTTGAAAGAATATAACCTTATATCCTTTTAGATCCTAACCGTTAATTTCCGTCCATCAACGATTATAATTTATTGAATCAAATAGATACAGGGTGTACTAGAAATGTAATAGATCAAAAGATATTAGAACAAGAAGATTATGAACAAACATATCGTATTATAGTATCAACAGATATAAATAATAATACTACAAAACATAAATATCAACTTAAGTCAGCACAAATAGGATTTTTAACTCAATGTGGTGAATATTTAGACTATTATTCCTTTAACGAAGTAATAGCAAG
The DNA here is from genome assembly GCA_032173675.1 of Gastrolobium villosum. Classification (NCBI taxonomy): domain Eukaryota; kingdom Viridiplantae; phylum Streptophyta; class Magnoliopsida; order Fabales; family Fabaceae; genus Gastrolobium; species Gastrolobium villosum. The sequence continues at coordinate 2,794 of JAVKPL010005922.1, read as the reverse complement.
ACCATTAGATATAGGATTAAGTTTAATAATAGGATTAAGATTTTTATTAGAAGACTCTCGAGGAATGCTCCTTACACAAAATACTTTAGAAATATTTAGAAGTTCAATATTAACACCAATACAAGTGAAAAGAAAAGACCCTTTAATTATAGATTATAAAGAAAAGAAAAATAATTCTGAAAAGAAAATAACAAAACAAAATAGAAATGAATGGAATAATTCTTTAAATAAACAAAGAAAATCTGAATGTGATTGTCCAATATAAGGACAATGTAAAATTAATCAACCTATTAAATAAGAAGAATTTTTAGAAATAGATTATTTAGATATTGAAGATAATTGTGTAATAATATATTTAGAAGATTTTAATGAATTTTTTAATCCTATACAAGCTTATAATATATTAGAAAATAGTGATATACAATATGTTATTAGTAAATTAGAAAAATTAGAAATATTTGGAGATAACCGTTTAAAATATTGGGATATAGATAAACCTATATGTGAAATAAAATTGAAGAATCCAGATAAAAGAATATCTACTAAAAGTATTAAACATACTATGATAGATGAAAAAGATTTTAATCTTCATATAGAAGAATTGAGTAAATTAGGATTAATTAGGAAATCAGATAGTAGACACAGATCAACAGCATTTATAGTAAAGAAACATAGTGAAATAGTTCGAGGAAAAAACAGAATGGTCATTAATTATAAACGACTAAATGATAACACTATAGAAGATGCATATAATATTCCAGACAAAGATACTTTAATTTCTCATATACAAGATTGTAAAATATTCAGTAAATTCGATTGTAAAAGCGGTTTCCATCATTTTAAATTAAAAGAAGAAAGTATAGAATGGACGGCTTTCACAACACCCTTAGGACATTTTGAATGGTTAGTAATGCCTTTTGGGCTTAAAAATGCACCAAACATATATCAAAGAAGAATGGATGAAATTTTTCTAAAACATAAAGAATTATGTATAGTATATATAGATGATATTCTAGTATATAGTAAAAATATAAAAGAACATATAGGACACTTACATGTAATATTCTATGAGTTTGTTAAACATGGAATTATAATTAGTAAAAAGAAAATGGAATTAGAAAAAACTTATATTAAATATTTAGGATTAGAATTAGGAGAAGGTACTATGAAACTACAGCCTCATATTTCCTAGAAAATTATAGAATTTCCTGAAGATTTAAAAGATTTAAAAACACTACAAAGATTTTTAGGATTGTGTAATTATGCTAGAAATTTTATAAAAGATTTTGGCAAATATTTAGGGTCATTATATAGTAAAGCATCAATAAAAGGACAAAGATATTTTAATAATGAAGATAAGAAATTGGTTAGACAAATAAAAGAATTAGTAAAAGATTTACCTCCTTTAACATTACCACTTAATACAGATTATAGAACAGTAGTAACAGATGGATCAGAGTTAGGATGGGGAGCTGAGTTGAGAAAAAAGCCTAATAAATATTCAAAAAAAGAAACAGAACAAATATGCAGGTATGCTAGTGGTAAACATAAAGTAAAAAATCTTAGTGCTATAGACTATGAAATAAAAGCAGTAATCAAAGGCTTAGATGCATTTGAAATTTTTATTGTAAATAGAGAATTTAATTTACGAACTGATTGTGAAGCTATTGTAAAATTTTATAATAAATTAAATGAAAATAAACTTGGAAGATGAAGATGGTTAATATTAAAAGATAAATTTATTAATCATGGTTACAAAATTAATATTGAACATATTAAAGGAGAAGATAATTATATAGCTGATTATTTATCTAGAACTATAACTAATTCTTGATTATAATTTTCAGATGAAACCAGGAGACAGACCTAGAGCAATTATGCATAATCAAGAACAGCAGCAGCTAGAACAGAATCTTTATCAAAGACCAGTAGAACAGAGAACTATAAATAGTTTAAATTTTGGTAATGTTAATCTTCATATATATCCTAGTTCTAATATATCTTTTAGACCATTAGCAGGACAAACTTTCACTTGAGAACAAAAATGTATTTTAGATAACTTATAGGTTTCATTTAATAAAGAACCTAAAGATAGAAAACATTTTATAGCAGCCATGAATGCCTTAGGATATACTTTTAATTTAAGTCAAGAAATATTTCGATTTTACGTTGTGTTTGAAGGTAATAATCCTGGAGTCTTTAATTCCTGGATAGATGTTATAGAATCCACCAGAAATTTTAAAAATCCAAAATATAAAGGTTTCCATACAATAGATGAAGCCTTTTCTGCTGCAAGATCTTTTTTAGGTCCTCATTTTCATATACATCTTTCTCTCAGAAATTTTTCTGAACCATTACCATATCTAAAAGCTTCCAGTAGCCAGACAAAAGTTATATTTTGTGATCATTGTGAAATCCTATCCAGAACAATTAGAAATCTTAATGAGGAGAGAGAATATCTTAATGAAGAGAGGGAGAGACTTCTTAAACAGATATTTATATTACAACAAGAAGTAGATAAACTTCAGCAAAAATCTTATGGTTTCCCGTCCACAAAAACGGGTGAGATAGGTAATTGCTCCCTTCTGAGCAATCAAGAAGCTAGCATAGAAGCAGGTCCATTCCTTCACAAGCTCAAATGGTGCTTGGTGATGAAAAAACAAATTCGTTAAAGGTTGTGGCTTTGCCAAAAAGCCAAGAAGAAAATACTTTAGAAATATTAAAAAGAAAAATAGAAGAGATACTAAATGCACAAAAAAGGAGATCAGACAGCTAGTAGAACCTGAAAAAGACA
>JAVKPL010005921.1:0-25482 GCA_032173675.1 Gastrolobium villosum | reverse complement strand
GTTAGTTAATGAAGATAGTAACAGTGAATGTCAATAATGAATATGATTGGTAGATAGAAAAAATTCAGGAGTGTGTGTTGTTCAAAGAACCTTAAAAGGTAAATCGAAGATATAAACGAATTGTGCAGATTGTGAATTTCGTATCATGAAGAGAAAGATATGGTTATAAGTACTAAGAAGAGGTAAAGACACGTGACAAGGAAAAATAAAGGATACGAGTATAGAATTTAATGGGAGTCGGAACTGTAGGAACGACAAAGTGCCCTGGAAACTAGAAAGGATGTGCTTCGGTGAAAGCTAAGAAAACAACGAAATCATAAGAGTAGTAACAATAATGGAAAGGACTAGTATGTTTGAGTATGGTTGAAATAGTAAGGATAGCGAAAAAAGTTAAGTGCTAAAGGAAATGTGAAGATACATGAAAACAATTAGAGCCTATTATGGAAACATATGAAGATGAGAATGAGATGAAGTGAGACAGACAAATTGTAATGTGGTCGTCTATTACCGATGAATTGGTGAAAGTGTAACCGTAAGCCGTGAAGAGCTTAAAGTATTGCGAATTGAAGGTCGTTGCACGATAAATGGCAAGTGTAAAATGAGTATATGATGAACTACAGTGAGTGAAAAAGCAACAGTGGTTTAAGGAAACAGTGAAAGATATAATGAGTTAAGGGGTCAGATACCCGAAGTTATCAAGTTTGTAAAGGACGAAGTAATCAAGGATACCGCGGAAATGAGATTTTCGATTACACCCCGTGTTACGGGACCGTTAAGATGTAATTTTGCGGACAAAATTCTAAAAGGTGGGGTGATTATAACACCTCACAATTCTAAATTAAGTAATTAAAGTATTAAGTGAGAAATTAAGTGATGGATTAGTGAAAATTCCAAAGATTAGGCCAAAATACAAAGAAAGGGCAAAACGGTAATTAGCCAACACGCAACCCTAGGAAGGTAAAAAATTGAGCAGGAGGTCTCAGATGATAAAAATAAGCCTGGAAATGGATTCAGAACGAAAAATTGAGTGGATAGGCAAGTTTCAGAAAAATCAGTGAATAGTGTTTTTCGCGGGTAAAAATACCGCAGTCAGATTGCACCGTAAAACGTGCCAGTGGAATTTTGAGCTCTAGGTTTCAAATATTGATTTTAAATGGTCCATAGAAATAGGAAATATGATTTCTGATAATATTTGAGGGATTTAAGTCAATTTGTGGAAGTTTGTCAACGGAGCGCGCTGTACCTTAAAGCAGTGTTTTTCCGAACAACCGGAAAGCTCCAAATTTATCTGAGGGAGTAAAATTAAAGGATTTTGTCAAGATGAAAAATTATAATTTCTCATTAGGTTTTTAAATTGTGAATTTTAGTGATAATCGGAGGGAAATTCGGGTGAGTTTTAAATCACGTGGGATCCGGTACCCACTATAAGTCAAATAAACATTTCTTAAGCACTATTCACCTTCTTCATTCACGTATTTTTCCCTTCTTCCCACAGCAACCAGCCCCTTTCCTCTTCATCTTTGTGCAATTTTCTTCCTTTCCATAAACCAAGCTATACTCAACCAAATTCAACAAAGTTTGTGTTGAATCTTGATGGAAAACACCTTCTGAATCCATTGGTACCACTATTGAGTCTTGAAATTGAGTGTGGGAGGAGATCCACCACCATTTATATTTCGGTTTTCATGCAAAAAAGGGTGATTATGTTGATTTCAAATGCTCCAATGGTGGAGTATGCATAGGTGGAGCCATATACCGTGCAATTGGGTAAGTTATTTCAACATTTCATTGGTTAAATTTTGAGTTGTGATAATTGCCCCTAAAGAGGGATTTTGTGATATGTGGTGTTAGAGAGCTCAAATGGAAAATGTCTATTAGATGATAATGTCTTAGAATGATGTATTAATGCTAGAAATGCAATGAAAATTTTAAGCGAAAAAAATGGATTTTTAACTTAGAAAAAAATTGATGCATGAAATGGAATTTTTGAGTTTTGTGTTAATGTGTGGTATAGTGAATTGTAGTGTGATTATATGATGTTAGGAAGTGATTATGTGAGTTGTGGGCCATAGGAATTGAGTGGAAATCCTTGGTTTGGACTAACCAAGATTAGGCCATTTATGTACAATTGAGCAAATTGATGTTTTAGAACACTTTGGTGTTGCGTTGTGTGATGGAAAAGTTATTAGATGGGTTGTGTGGTGATTGGCATGTGGAAGAATCAATGTAAAAATGATAAGTGTTGAAAGTGGCAAAATGTGCCTAAAGTGTAATAATTCGCAAAACGTTGCGAAAAAGTCGTAAAACCGTAAAACAGCGATTGAACTAGCCTTTGGGTAACCTAAGTAAGTGAAATAAAATGAGAAAGAAAATTTAGAAAAATAAAACCCAAAATAACACTATGTAGGCCGAACCCTTAGTGGAGGGGAGAGGAAATTTGACGTTTTCGCGTTTTGACGTATTTTGACTGAAACTGATGGCTGTGCATGGTTGTACAGGTTGTCGTACGTGGATATAAACTTGGAACAGTGAAACAGTGGATTGCCCTTGGTCCTGGATCAAGTGGATTGAGGCATTCCCTGTGTATCAAGCTATGAGTGGAGCTTCTGCGGAGCTCAGTGGACGGATAAATAGAAAGGTAACCTCTTGGTACTGGGGCTTGTTCCCCTTTTTGTGTTCCACCTTGCTAGTTGATGCAACGGTAGGAAGTGTGTATGAGTAGTGTAGAACAGCATGAGCATGCATGTGCATTATCACAGTGGGTACTTATGTACCAGATCTCTGGCCAGTAGATATTTTTAGCCTTCGGGCAAGTGTTTCCGGACTGCCACTGGATAGGTCTCCGAGAGGGAGTTCCAGTTGACCCAGGGTCGTGGTGTGTTATCCGGATAGGAGCACACTAGGTTGTCTCGGGTGTATATGGTTGGAAGGGGTACCATGGTGGGTTGTTCTATGAACACGTCAGGGGTAGTACCCATAGGCGTATAGCCGAGGACATGGCGTGGTATTGGTAGCTACCATCCCGCATGTCGTAGTTGTTCCGATATATTCCCCCTTTCTCTAAATCCCTTGCTTTATCCCGTTTTATAACAGTGGTGTTGTTTTTATGCTATTTGTATACATCGAAGTGAACCATTGGGCGGAGTTTTCTCCAGAACCTCTTGGTTACTGAGATATATCCGTATATCTCACCCCGTCTCGGGGCATTATTTCAGGGTGTACCAGTGGATATGGAGCAGCGGGCAAGAAGCCCGCATGATGACGAGTGGAGCAGTGGTGTAGAGTTTAGCTATCATGTCATTTTAGTTTATGGATTTATTTGGCAAGTGAAGTGTAATATGTAAATAATTGTAGTTTAAAGTTAAAGTTGTAAATGTAAATGTAATCCAGTGTTGTAAATGTACCATGGATGTATGTAATATGATGGAAGGGCTTTAGGCCTATTATAGGTTTATGATTATCCGTATTATGTTTTATGCATGAAATTGAAAGTAAACTGTTTATGTTTTAAGTGTATATTGGATTGGGTTGTAAGTGCCCCAAGGCGTTGTTGGACCTTGTGTGTGCCACCCATTGGATTTTGCTGGATTTCAGGTGTATTAGTGGTGTTAAACAGGTTATGCAAATTTGGGGATTCTTGGAAATACAAAGGAAACTCTGGCGAATTTTCTGTAGAATTGGCAGTTTTTGGGTGAACTTTGGAGGAGCGTATCTCTCTCCATAGTGGTCCGATTGGGACGTGCCATACGCCATTTTGAAGCTTATGATGTCCCCTACGTTGTGTCAAAAGCCTAGGTTCATTGGTGGTGTGCGTAGCCCATGGGGGCTGTTGTCACGCACTGCCCTGTTCTGGCCAGCACCAGTGGGCAGATTTGGGTCTGTGTTGGGAAATTAATTCCCGCTTCGTTACTTGGTCAAATTAAGCATACGATATATCAAATCGAATTTTGAGGTGTCTAGTTTATGGTGTAAAATTTTGAGAGGCAGTGTCCTTGTGGTTAGGTGCATTTTATTCCGTGAAGTTTGGACGTTTTAGACTGTTTCGGAGTTGGTAGGCAATGTTGTTTGTCCAACTTCAAACGGCGATAACCGGAGCTCACGAGCTCGGAATCGAGTGTGTGATAGCTTGTTAGAAAGGTAATTGAATAAGGAAAAAAGATAACCTGGAGTCTAAGTTTGTAGTTTTATTTTGTGTTCGTGGAAAAACAAATTAGCAAGTCCGGTTAAGTGGTAAAAACGTAAAAGTGAGGAATTGGCTAAGTGGGTTTATGGGAACCCCTTAGTATCTTGTAGGTAATAAAATAAAGTGTATAAATAGTTAAGAAAGTCTTCCGCTAGTGTTTCAGTTACGGTTACAGCTTTTTATTATTACGCTTTTTATACCTTTACTGTTCGCGTAATAATCGGAAAAAGTTTACTCTCATTTTTATAAATGAACTGATGTGATTGTAACTGCGCTTAATATCATAATTAATGTTAACAATACCGGTACGTAACGGGCTGTTACAGTATAGCTCGCACTGAACAGACCCAAAAAGAGACTCTATGAGGAAATCTCACAGATAGTGTCATTAGAGTAATCTCTTTATGTTTGGGTGTGTCTTTCCTTAGACCAGAAGTTATTACCTAGACTGTGTTCTTGAAGGCATGTTTTGATTGTATACCTCGTCTGCCTGAAACATGGAGACTCATAGGTATACTGTTGGGCGTGTCCATAAAGGGCACAGGGCTAGGGTAATAAGCTGAAGGAATTCGTCAAATCTCTGTGAGAGATTAGGTTAAATGTTAAAGAGATCATGAGATGATCTGCCTTTAGAGTCAGTAAATTGAAGATTCCCTATTTCGAATAAAGCTTACCCTAAACCGCAGGGGTTGATACATTTCCTTACCCTAGGTTAATGGGAAGATAACCGAGACGAAGGGAAATACATACGGTAACCAAATATGTGCAATAGGATGATCAAGTCATTAATCTGACTAGTTCTGGGGCAACAAAGCATTGCTAGTGCTCTGTGTTGTCATTAATTGGGTTGTGGGCTTGTTGGGCCCAAGCCCAGTTATGTCAGTAGCTAAGTTGGACCTAATGGGTCACACACTAACACCTTGTAGTTATGATGGACTAGCTTTAAAGGTATTGGGCCTAATAATGTTATTAGCCCAAGAAGCTGTTTGGAAGCCCACCTAAATGGGTGGGTGGTGCATGGAGTTTAGTAATGGGCTTGGATAGTCCAAGCCATTACTAATTAATTTAATTAGTTAAATTAATAATCAAATATTTGAATTTCGAATTTTGAATTTGAAATTTGAATTTTGAAATTTGAATTTAGAATTTGAATTTCGAAATTCGAATTTTGAATTTGAAATTTGAAATTTGAAATTTGAAATTTGAAATTTGAATTTTAAAATTTGAATTTAAATTTGAATTTTGAAATTCGAATTTTGAATTTGAAATTTGAAATTTTGAATTTTGAATTTTGAATTTGAATGTTTGAACGTTTGAATTCAAGTGTTTGAATTCGAATTTGAATTGGTTTTGAAAAGTTGTTTCATAACAAAAGGATAAGACAGGATCTTATTGGAGCATATTCCTTGGATGAAGAAGCATCTTTGGAGGCTCTCCCTAGGCTGTTTGGTGCACCACTTTTAAGTGATAAGAGTGTTATCTTATCACTTAAAACAAACCTCCATTCAGATTTGGTGGTTGAGGGAATCAGTGGGTAAGTTGATTCAAATTTTGAATGCAACTGCTCAATGTATTTGGACCCTTTATAGGGCTGAATTATGCACATGAAAACTATATACTATATGATAGTTTATGAATTTAAGTTTAAATTAATTTGAATTTAAATTCATGTGGATAAGATTGGAGGTTGTTGGCAAAGTTTGTTTTGCAACAGCTCCACCTTATCACACTATTTCATGCACAACTTTCAAAGAAATTTGAAAGTTTGTTTTTCATTTTGAATGAATGAATTCCCTCCTCCTCTCCAAATGGTGCGCATAAATAGACATGTTCCTTGTTTCATTGGAAAACCAAGCCAACTCTCCTCCTCTATGCACCATTCTGTAGGGTAGCTCAGTACACCTTTCAAACAGGATACCTAGCCTCCACCTTCACCACTTGTGCGCATAGCAAGCCTCATTGTGGTGTTCATCTGGTGGCTTTCAAGAAAGAGTTCTTGCATCATAGACGAACGGTGGTGTGGATCACCATTAGAGGGTTTGAACCCTTCAAGCCTGACATCTCATCTCCCTGACTGATCAGGCCAAAACAAGGTAACATCATGCTGTCTTAAAGCATGAATCTATGAGTGCATGTATGTTCCGCAGTAAAATTTTTGTTTTACACCTTACATGCATCGGCCTTCAAAGGCCAGTTTACTTTCAAGGTGGCGGTACTTAAACTAGCTAGTACCAAGTCCCAACTCCCCAGGGTTTTCTATCCTTAAAAAGTTTTATCTTTCCTTTAATGAAAATACTGTTCTCAAAGGTGAATTCTCCAAAAATGTTATTTAAACTAAGATGGAAACCCTTGGCTTCAAAGATCACAACTCATAAGCAATTCTTTTGGTTTCGTATTGAAAAACAGAAAAAAATAGTAATGAAAACATAAATAAGATTCATGAACTCAATAGATATGCAATACAGAGGCAATTCAACTCCAATCCAATCACAAACAAAATTGACAAAAAACTGTGTTTTCAGGGAGAAACCATGTGCAAATTCATGCTCATAAACATGCCAGTAGAGTCGAGAGTAACCAATTTTTTCAAAGTTATCTTAAACTTGAATGAGTTTGACAAAAAAGGTGTTTGCATATCAGTTAACTTGTTTTTGTTTCCTGCGATCATAAACTCATAATGAAGAAGAAGAAGAAGAAGTTGAAGTTGAAGTTGAAGTCGTTGAGAGAACAAGTTCAATACGAATCCTTAATGGAGATTTAGATTAAAAATAAAAAATAAAAATAAAAAAAATTGCAATTTTTATTTATTTTTAAATTAAGATTTTCAATTTCAGGCAGCGATTGGCTTCTCCTTATTGCCGTGCGTTGGCTTTTGCTTGGTTTCGGAATGGAGCAGGCCAGGGGTTAGGAAAAAACGCTACTTACTCATTCAGCAAGTCATGCTATGTTTATATTTTCTGAGCTTCGTCTTCACACCTATAAAAATTTAAAAAATTTCCTATTTTGATAGGCATCTGAAATTTGAATTTCGATAATTAAATAAATAAATACAAAATAAAAATATTATGTAAGCTCGAAAATATATTAGTGGCAGACATCCAATTTAAATCCCACCTAATTCTTTCATTGGTAATTGATGAACGTAATAATTACTACTGTTGTACCCCATTAGAAACTGAAAGTAATTATTCAATGTTTTGAATGTCTCGTTGTTATCATTTTTTAAATCCCACCTAAACCGCAGGCCTTCTCTCCCCATTGTTATCATTTTTTACATGAACCCTCCATTTTTCTCTGGTCGAATCATTCATCTTCTTCAGCATCTTGCATTTTTTTTTTCATTCTTCTTCTCATTCGCTGTTATTCCCTTCTTCTACTTCATGCTTTAGTCATGTTTTCAAAATACAATTTTGTAAAAGATATAAATTCATCTAAGGATGATTGGAGGATTAAGGTTAGGGCCATTAGGACTTGGAAGGTCCCTAATTATGAGAAAAATGGATTTGATGACAATCTGGAGATGATTCTGGCAGATGAACATGTATTTTTTTTTTTTTGCAAACATATTTTTATATTTTGCTCTCTTTTTTTTTTCTAATTCTTCGATTCTTCTTTCTAATTTATTTTTGATTTATGTAGGGTTCTACGATCCATGCTACTGTCAGAGGGACTTTGCAAGTTAGAAAAAAAAATTATAGAAGGGGAAGCGTACTCTATTAGAAATTTTGGAGTTGGATTGAATGGTGAAAGTCTCAAGGAAACTAGGCATGTTTACAAAATTTCTTTCAACTTGAGGACAGATGTTAAGGCCATTGTTGATGCTACCATACCTGTTAATTGTTTCAATTTTGTCGAGTTTGATATTATTATACAGCAAAAAACGATCTCTCCTTATTTATTGGGTAATGTATTCTTTTGTTATTTTTTTAAATAATCTATTTACTTGGAAAAAATTATTTTCATTAATCTGAATTATTTTTTCTGTAGATGTCATCGGTTTACTGACTGGAACTAGCGAAGTTGAAGAGCATGATGTGTTTGGTAGGAAAGCAAAAAAAATTGTGTTGGAGCTTGACAACCTCAGGTTTTTTTTTGTAACGATTTTGAATAACGTATGTGTAATTTATTTTATGTGTGGTAATTTGATGTCCGTAATGAGTTGTGTATATTTTTTTAAAAACCTCTGCGAAAAAAAAGAGGTCACCAACTTGAATGCACATTGTGGGAGCATTATGTTGATGAAGTGCAGAGTTTTTTGGCAAATAATCAGGCTTCTCATAATGTTATAATAGTTCATCTTGCAAAGATGAAGGATTTCAGAGGTATTTGTCTTCATATTTAATTTTTTTCTTTATTAAAAAATTTCAATAAATATTTTTTTTCTCTTTCCTTCTATTACTTTTTTTTTAACGGTAGCTCTTTCTGTTTTTTTTTCTCTTTTAATTGTGTAGGTCAAAAGTCAATAACTAATACAAGATATACAACGGGTCTCATTATGGATTCGAATGTAACAGAAATTATTGAATTCAAGAAACAGTAAGAAATATTTTTTATGACCGTTGCAACTCTATTATTCAGTATAAGTTATGTTATGAAATTTGTGTATGTTTGGATTCGTAATTTATATGTTGTGTTTGTTTTCTTTTAGGCTTGGAAATGTTTCAGCGGATTGTATTCGTGGATTGTCCCAGTTGTCTACTCAATCGACATATTCCTTTGAGAATGATTTTCTTAAAAATATAGAAAGAAAGTGTATTACTGATATTAAAATTTCTACCGAGGTGAATATTTGTGATTGAGATAAAGTTATGCTATATTTTTTAAATTATTTTTATTTATTTTTAATTGTCGTTAATGTTATATTTTTTTTCAGGTTATGACGTGTATTGCTTACGGAACTATCAAAGCAATTGAGAGTAAATACAACTGGAGGTACAAATCCTGTAAGAAATGCTCGTATTCTGTTTGTGAAGATTTTGAGAAATCGTTTTGTAAAAACTGCCAAAAACATTGGAGTGATTATCAACCAAGGTGAGATATTTTGTCGAACAAATTATTTTGATTTTTAATGTTTTCTTATACTACGTAATTGACGCTGATAATAATTATTATTATATTATAGATTCAGTGTTCAAGTCAGAGTTGTTGATAACACCGATTCTGCATCGTTCATTCTCTTTGTTAGAGATTGTGTTACTTTGTTGGGTATGAGTGCTTCTGATTTGCGTGAATTGCAATACAAGAGGGTTGGTATTCTATTTTTGCCCAACGTTGTGTTCATCAACTGTTGTAATATTAATTAGTTCTAAATTCTGATATTTTTATTGGTTGGAATCTTATTCTTTTTTTTTCGTTTTTTCTAGGGTGCTGATTTGGAACATTATCCAAAAGAATTTGATGTTCTTATTGACAAGTTCATGCTGTTCAAGATTAATGTTAGAAAAAACAATTTTGACTCATACAGTGAGCCTAAATATCAAGTTTCTAAAGTTTGCACCGACGAAACTATTATGTCTTCCTTCATTAAGTCTGCAACAGAATTACATGTACTTTTTTTTGTTTTGTGTTTGTCGCTTCTTTTATATAGTTGCCTTGCATACATTTTTCTTTTATATCTTCCTTTTCTTCTACCAAACAATCACAGGATGAAACTCTGTTTGATCAAGCTTTCGACAATGACATTGTTGCTGCTGAAAATGGAAGAGCTGCGGTAAGTTAAAATAAATTAACTTTAAATATTTTTATGCATTCTTATCAATCTTGATTTTCATCAGCCCATAATATTTTTTTTCCCGTCAGGATGTTGCGAGTCAGACATGTGAAAGTAATGTTTAATTAATTATGGCTATAAATTATTCAAAAACCTCTAAACGTATGTTTTAATCTGATATCTAGACGTATGTTTTAAACTGATATCTAAACGTATGTTTTAAAAAAAAATTAAAACGTATGTTTTGAAAATTTTAAACGTATGATTCATATATGTATATTTTTTTAAAAACCTCTACGAAAAAAAAGAGAGGTTACAAACTTGAATGCACATTGTGGGAGCATTATGTTTTGAATTTAAATTCAACTAATGATTTTATACACATCATGTATATATTTAAGGTTTTGTATAATAAATAACAAAATTATATAACCAATTTAAAAATATTAATTATACTATTAAACTTCTGTTACCAACAAAAAAAAATACATTTTTTTTCAATTCAAATATCGATTTATTGGAATAAATTAAACAATCAGCGTTGGATATGATATTTTTTTCAAGAAATTGGTTTCCCAACAAATGATGAATATGCTTATTTCATTAAGTAATCATTTTTTTCTTTTCAAAATGGTATTAATAATACTGAATTTTTAGGTGCTTAAATTAAACAAAAAATAAAAGATTTATTTTTATACCACTCATTAAAGTTCTGTTATGTAACGCCCTCCCTTGTATGCATCCAAGAGAGTCGTTTGCTAAGCGGAATTAGAGTCTTTAACGACACTTTAACTACTGAAAATTTTTATTCCAAAGGCAAAACCGTACTGTATTTAAAATTCGTATAAATTCTGTTCTGATGAGTTAAAAAAATATTCCTTGTGATTTAGAAAGAGCACGTCGGGGGCTTCGCGTGCATATAAAATAATAGTAAATCGGAGTTCGTTTGCCCCTTGAAACATAACCCGTAAAGTGCTTGTAAAACTGTAAAAAATACAGCACTTAACAAAACGTTCAAAAAGCCTTTTCGCAAAACATTTTTTGATTTTTCCAAAACATCCGCTGTTCATGAAAGACTTAAATAGAATGTAAGATAATAATGTCTACAGTCATCCAAGTGCTCCAAAATATAAAGCATTACAGTCATCCAATAATTAAACAGCAACAACAAAAGTCCAAGCATCAGCAGTAAGTAACAGCAAACATCACGCCTTCAAATGCTCTTACGTCCTCCTGCCATTTATGAAAATAGTAGCCCCAGAGGGGTGAGAATAATCCCAGTAAAGTGGCAACAAAACCAATAACGCAACAATATTAAACTAGGCACAAAATCATAAATAGTCACTTCAACATATCTTGTTCCTTGTCCTTTTCCTTTTCCTTTTCATCATATATATATATATATATATATATATATATATATATATTGCGTATATAACGCCTTCCTTTTTGCGCTCTTAGCACCGTCGTGCGCGCAATTAGGAGTTGCCTTTTTACGAGTTAGTTACAGATTGTCATCAATTTAAAATTCAAAATTCAAATAACCTCCGATAATCGTTGTAGGCATGTAAATCTATAAATATTCGATTGTAAGAATATCTAGCTCCTTAGTCAAGGGTGGCCCCCCAAAATTAATTTTTTTTTATATTTATATAAAATAAAATTTCAGTAATATTATTAAATTATTTGCTTTAAAATTTTTATAATATAAAATTCCTCTCCATATCACCTAACACTTAACTTTTTTTTCTATTCATATTCCATTATTGATGTGAAAAAACGTCAAAAAAATTTATATATTTTTTTAAAATAAAAATTACAAATTTATAACAGTTTTGGAAATAATTATAGATTTATTGCACAATATCACACCCAATTTGGACGTTATCAATCACCCCTAAACATAATTATGTTTTGGAAATAATTTTTGACATGTTCTTAATCTCTTGCAGGGCAGTGACTTTAGGCATCCAATCTTCTTTTGGAAGACTTCTTTAAAAAAATTTGACCTGTTCTTCAATTTTGATGAAAGGGCCTAGAGCCTACAATAGTGTATGTGTAAGGTTTATGTGGAGTTTAGGAATGGATTACACCACTCATTTTGGACTTAAAAAGCTGTCATCTGTCATTTTTGCTGCATAGTAATCGATTACCCATGCAACAGGGGGCGAAAATCTTGATTCTGTGTACCTGGTAATCGATTACCAGAGCTTGGTAATCGATTACCTAGTGCAGTAATCGATTACCACCCCCTGGTAATCGATTACCACAGTGTAATTTTCAAAAATAATGATTTTTTTCTAGACTAAAACAAAGGGCATAACTTGGCCCGTGGAACTCCAATTGGTGCGCGGTTTGAAACCACGCGTAGGTTATGAAAAGGGCTATAACATGTTAAGAGATGGGAGTCAAAAGATAAGTTTAAGTTAATTGAGTAATAAGAAAGTTAGTGAATGTCAATAAGTTTATGCTTCCGCTAGTTTTTCTTTTACAATTACGGAGTTGTTTTGATTAGTTACGGAAATGGTAAATGGTTTAAAATGAGGAAGTAATAAAAGGAAAAAGTTTGCCGTAATTTAATTAACTCAATTTCTGTGATTGTAACTGCGCTTAATACCATATTGTTGATAACACACCGGTCCGGTAACGGGGTGTTACATAAGGCACATATTTGATGTTGCCAAGCTTCACATTTATCACATTGAACCCACTGCATACAACAATAGATGGTTCAACATCAACATCAATAATATCTTTATCCCAAACTAGTCGGGGTTGAAGACAACAATAGATGGTCATTAAAACAAATAAACCAGCAATTAAATGAACAAAATAAGACATATGGTACGTACCGATTCGTCCGTTTCCTCATCATTTATCTTCTTTTCCATCCTTGACTTAGGAAAGGGGGGAGTCCCTTCAACAACAATGGTGTCTCCACAAGTATGCCGATTATAGCATGAAATACAAAAATAATGTCGGGTATCCCCAGTACCCACGGTATAATACATATTATTTTTTTAATGACAAAACGACATGTTGTGCAATAAATAGGTGGTGGGTCAAAGGTACGCTTCTCCACAGCACACAATTGACAGGAGTTCTCACTCATTGAATGCTCCATTGCTTGATTCTTCTTTGCTTTTGATTTGCTCTATCACAATAAAATAGATGCATCATGGTAAAATGAGGATATTAGAGATAATTAGACAAATATAAGGCATGAGATACAACAACTGAACCTAACATAGTATTGTTAAATAATGGGATGATAAGGCTTTTCAAAGTGTACGCCACGGCCACCAAACAGACTCAATAAATCCTTAAACAATTAGAAGAAAAATAGTACGGTTGAATTTATTGTTTTTGTTTGATGCATAAAACATATATTCACCTCATAAATAAATATTATGAGAAACTAAGATGAAAACAAAATTGAGTGCAATATGTAAATTAATCTTCTAGAAGAAGCATAAGAAATTATATTTCATAAACTGGACAATCTGAGGAGAAAAGATTGAAATGCTGAAAAAAATAATAAACATATTATATGCACAAAACATCAAAGATCATTAGATCACAACAAGATAGATATTTACAAGTGTGTTATAATGTTAATTAGGAGCCCAACCCAAGTTTTGCACATGCATGATAAGCATAGTTCAACACTGTCCAGCTGATACATTTGGCATGGACTTGTTCTGGTGTTTATTAGTGAATATTAGGCATGCCCTCAAAGCTTGTTGGAGCAATTATTTTTTGTTTTAACTAGGTTCAGGGCCTTTTGTAAGAGAAAGGCAGGGCATGTTGTGTTCCATAGTTTTTATTTTAAACTAGACTAGATTGAAACTGGTTCATACCAGCACTAAATCAATGGATGGATTTAAAGTAACTTTTTCCTTTGAAAAAAATTGCAGAAGAATAAACAAAAAAACTTACTTGCCAACCCATTGCCTGAGGCCAGTTATATGTTCCCTCACTTGGTCGGGAGTAAATAATTCAATCAATGAGGTCCCTTTTATTTTTGGTTTATCAAATTTGGTTTCAGCTACATTTTCAGACGGCTGGATCACATTTTCTTGCTTAACTTGTCCATTTTCTTGCTCTGTTTTAATATTTTCTGGCCTAGCTATATTCTCAGGCTCATCATAATAGGTGACAGGCTCACCAGCAGCAGGCCCTTTCCCTTTATCATCTGCAATAATATCCTCATCCATTTCCATCTTCATCTCCTCAAGATTTTCATGATCTAAATGCACCTGATGAACTTGTTCTACCTTAACTTGTTCTGTAAACTCAGATTTAGTTGACATAGTGGATGAAGTAGAATTTTCATATTTCATACGTTTTAAGGGCGGGTGGTGCAGGTCTTCCCAAGTTTCAACCATCATAAGGGGAGGACTAGAAGACACGTCACCACATGGAAAAGCTTGGCACTGAGTAGTATCCTTGGAAGACGGTGGGTGCAACAGGTCTTCTGAAGTTGTTGGAGGAATAGATGAAGTAGAATTGTGACAATATTTCATACGTTTTTGCGAAGGAGGAGGGTGCAACATGTCTTCCGAAGTTGATTCACAATGGCGCTTACGTTGAGATGTGCGCTTACAGCGGTTTCTTACAGCGACACAAACAGGACAACATGGGTCCTTGCATTTCATGAAATGATGAATCAATTCCATGGTCTGACGACACTGAGGATATTGACACTGACGTAGCAGGGTGCATTCTTCTATGTGATTACATAACTCTTTTGCAGTAGAACAACGACGGCATTTCAGGCATTGCCCTTTTGGGGCAGAACACCGTTTAGCATGAAGTAAAAGTAAAAGCCATCTCTGTTGATTCCTATGTGACCAGCCTAGTTGCTCAGTTGAGCCTCTAGAAGCTTCTTCTTGCACTGCTTGCACTGCTGCTATTCTTCTTTTTCTTTGATTAAAATCCATGTGGAGATGCTGCTCATGTGACATATTCCCAGGAGGACTGCTCATGATGTGATGTGCGATTTATGCGACGAAGTAAGAAGGACAACGGAATGAAAAATAGAAAGAAAAAATAGAAAATAACATAAAGAAAAACAGAGACGGACGACGGAACGAGAAATAAGGAGAAGAAGGAAGAATAATAGAGACGGACGACGGAATGAAAAAGAATAATAATAAGTGATGAAGTAGGATTATGCGTGTACAATTATATAGATTCAAAAAAAAAACAAAAAAGGGTTTCGTTTCCTAAGTTGCCCCTCAAATATCGGAATTAATTACCCTTAATTTAATGGATTAATTTAACGTTTTTTTTATTTTCATTTATTACCCTTAATAATAAGTCATGAAGTAGGATTATGCGTGTAGGGTTTCGTTTCCTATTTATTCAAAAAAAAAAAAGGTCTCGTTTCCTAAGTTGCCCCTCAAATATCGGAATTAATTACCCTTAATTTATTGGATTAATTTAACGGTTTTTTGATTATCATTTATTACCCCATCAATATTAAAATTAAATATAATAAATTTCAAATAAAACTAATTTATTACTCCTATCAAAAAAAATTCAAATAAAACTAATCTATTATGATAGGCCCAACAATTTTCATAAAAAACTAAGCCTACGATCGGATTGCATGGGGATTAAAATTACTCTTTGAAGATCGAAATAATTTGTTATTCCTTAAGATTTAAAATTACCTATAGCAAATAAAAATATATCTAACCTACAAATTACCTATAAATATAACAAATATATTACTCACTAAAATCTAAGATTACAATATAAATATTCCTATAATTTTTTACCGAATGAAAAAGAATAAGTAGTCAAGAAGTAGTGCAAGCGAGCGTACAATTATATAGGCTTTCGTTTCCTAAGTTGGCCTCAAATCGGAATTAATTACCGTTAATTAATTGATTAATTTAACGGTTTTATGATTATTATTAATTACCGTTAATGGATGGATTAATTTAAGGATTTTATGATTATCGTTTTAAATGAATTAATTACCATTAATTAATGGCCTCAATTATGGATCAATTAATTACAATTAATTTTTTAGGGAATAAATCTCAAATAAAATTTTCGTAAATGTCAATTAAGATACCTCCAACTAATTTCATCAAAAACTAACCTAGGATCATCTAGGAATTTAGGATTACGTATAATACATTTTAAATAAAATAATAACCTAAGAGCACCTAGCGATTAGAATATATATCAAATTTCATCTAAAACTAATTTAAGATGTCCTAAGGATCGAAAAACTAATGTAAGATGTCATAAGAATCGAGATTACCTTATCTCCACGTTTGATGACTTCTAGGAGGAAAAGCGATTAGAGAATAGAAGCGCAATTGGTAGCTAGAAAAATAATAACAAAATAAAAATTTGAAATAAGAAGAAAGAGAAGAGAATAGGAGAAGAGAAATGGAGAAATGCCGAGGATTGGAAGTGATTTGGTTAGGTTAGGTTAAGCTCCTATTTATACCTGTAGTTTTGTAACCGAGACATTAACTACAAGTAATATCAACCGTTATCACATTTATTTTAATTATAAAATTGCAGATAAAATCAATGGTCATCATAATTACTTTAATTGTTATTAATATCTTAATGGCTATAGAATTAAATAAAAATAATTGTAGGCATTTATTAATTACATGATAACCAACCATAACTGCTGAACATTACAACTAAAACCACCACTAATTAAGGTTATAGTTTTATAGTCAAATTATGACACACTATTAGCAATCAATGCCCATAACACAATTCATAAAAGTACACATTATTATTATTATTATTATTAATTTTATTGTTACTATTTTTCTGGGATATTACAGAACATTTCATGAACTAAAAATTAATGTTGTGGCAATTCCACCCCGAAGGTAATGGGTCAAATTCAGTTTAAAAGGTTTCCCAACTTGCAAGGACTAGGGTGATGGCAATTGTATTTATTTTTAGGAAAAAAATATTTCTGCAGTTACTGCAGATAAGTTATCTACATTATTTCGAAAACGACGTCGTTTTGGTATTAAAATCTTAAAAAACTATAAATATAAAGACTATTATAAATTGAAATAAATTAAAATTAAAAAAACACCATGATTTCCCCTACTAAAACGACGTCGTATTAGGCTTACTGCAGATAAATTATTTGCAGTAACTACAGAAAAAGCGAAACCCATAAATAATATGTCAAATGGTAAAAAGAGATATATAATATCAATTATTAAAATAATGTGATACCTTAAAGTTTATAATTTATATTATACTAATTTATTATCCCATGAATATTACAATTAAATATAATAAATTTCAAATAAAACTAATTTATTACTCCTATCAAATAAAATTCAGGGATTTGATGATTGTCATTTTAAATGACATGGTTAATTTAAGGGTTTATTTTAAGGTTTCGATGATTGTCATTTTAGGAGATAGACACAAGAAATAGAAATTATGGGAGAGAGAAAATGGGTGTTTTTTTAATCTAAATTTTAAATAAAAATATTTATTTTGTGTCTATCTCTCTTGACATAGCTTTATGTCATTGAAAATGACAAACACTTGTTATAAAAAAAAATTACAAACACTTTTCCCTTAATTTATATAATATCAATTTTAAATTTTAGTTTTTCTTTGATTTTTTATTTCAATTTTTAAAAGAAATATTATCTATTTAATTTTTTATTTCCAAATCCTTTCCCACAATTACAATTTGAAATTTAAAATTGAAATCTAAAATTTGAAATCAATTCAGAATTCGAATTTCAAAATAGTGAACAATTCCAATGTAGAAACAATTTAAAAGAGCTAAGTAATTCGATTGTACAAATCTGTGGGACATTGAATGAGTTGTCTGCCACCATAAATCATTAACTTAGTTTTTCATTGATTTTTTATTTCAATTTTTAAAAGAAATTATTATCTATTTAATTTTTTATTTCCAAATCCTTTCCCACCATTACAATTTGAAATTTAAAATTGAAATCCAAAATTTGAAATCAATTCAGAATTTGAATTTCAAAAGAGTGAGCAATTCCAATATAGAAAACATTTAAAAAAGCTGAGTAATTCAAATGTACAAATCGGTTAGACATTGATTGAGTTGTTAGCCACCATAAATGATTAACTTAATTTTCCATATTTTTTATTTCGATTTTTAAAAAAAATTATTATTTATTTAATATTTTATTTTCAAATCTTTTCCCACCATTCCAATTTGAAATTTGAAATTGAAATTCAAAATTTAAAATGAATTCAGAATTCGAATTTCAAAAGAGTGAGAAATTCTAATGTAAAAAGCATTTAAAAGAGCTGAGTAATTCAAATGTACAAATCAGTGGGATATTGAATAAGTTGTCTGCCACCGTAAATGATTAACTTAATTTTCCATTGATTTTTTAAAAGAAATTATTAATTTTTTAATTTTTATTTCCAAATCCTTTCCGACAATTACAATTTGAAATTTAAAATTGAAATCCAAAATTTGAAATCAATTCAGAATTCTAAAATAAAAATATTTAATCTCTCCTGACATAGCTTTATGTCATTGAAAATGACAAACACTTGTTATCAAAAAAAATTACAAACACTTTTCCCTTAATTTATATAATATCAATTTTAAATTTTAGTTTTTCTTTGATTTTTTATTTCAATTTTTAAAAGAAATTATTATCTATTTTATTTTTTATTTTCAAATCCTTTCCCACCATTACAATTTGAAAAGAGTGAGCAATTCCAATGTAGAAAGCATTTAAAAGAGCTGAGTGATTCCAATGTACAAATCAGTGGGACATTGAATGAGTTGTCTACCACCATAAATGATTGACTTAATTTTTCATTGATTTTTTATTTCGATTTTTAAAAGAAATTATTATCTATTTAATTTTTCATTTCCAAATCATTTCCCACCATTACAATTTGAAATTTTAAATTGAAATCCAAAATTTGAAATCAATTCGAATTTTAAAAGAGTGAACAATTCCAATGTAGAAATCATTTAAAAGAGCTGAGTAATTCCAATGTATAAATCAGTGGGACATTGAATGAGTTGTCTGCCATCATAAATATTTAGGAACATCCCTACCTCTGATCACCCTAACGTGTGTTTTATGCATCGTCTCCTCTCTAATGTTTCCTTTTCTTCCTCATGCCATTGTTTAAGGCTTTCTCTCACTCTCATCTCAATACCTCAATTCCATTCTTTTTCTATGTACAAAAAAGTTATTTTAAAGTGGAATTATCTTAAAAATAAGAAAGGAAGAATATGTTTACAAAATTAAATTTTCTATCGAGATTTTTGACGAAATCTAGTTTCCGTCAAAAAATTTAACAAAAATGATTTCCTCCATCAAATGTTTTAAACGAAAAAACGAATAAAGAATTCCGTAAAAAAATTTGAGTGAATGATTTGCACTCAAAATTTCGATGGAAATTCTTGTCAAAATTTTTGAGTGAAATGTTTCATTTGAAACTTTCGACAAAATTTAGATTCTGTAAAGAATTTTGACAGAATATTTTTTCCATTAAAATTTTTTATTGAAATATTTTTCGTCAAATTTTTTGATTAAAATAATTTTTGTCCAAAATTTTGGACAGAAATGTGATCAGTTAATAATGTTTTTTATTGAAATATTTTCCGTCAATTTTTTTTGATAGAAATGTGTTTTGTTAAAAATTTCGACGAAAATTATTTTTGTCAAAAAGTTTAATAAAAATGTTTCCGTCGAAAACATTCGACGGAATTTAAACTCTGTAAAGAATTTAGATAAAAAAATTTCTGTCAAATTTTTTTGATAAAAATGTGTTTCGTGGAAAATTTTGATGGAAACATTTTTCATCAAAACCTTCGATGAATATGTTTTTTTTTTGTGAAATATTTTGAGGGAAGAAGTTTTGACGAAATTTAGATTCCGTAAAGAATTTTGGCAAAAAATAATTTCCGTCAAATTTTTTTACAGAAATGTTTTTAGTCACAAATTTTGATGGAAATATTTTTTGTCAAAAATTTTTTGATGGAAATGTTTTCCCTAAAAAAATTTGACGTAATTGTTTTACGTCGAAACTTTTTCGATTGAAATGTTTTTCGTTAAAATTTCGGATGAAGATATTTTCGTTGAAAATTTCGACGGAATTTAGATTCTATCAATAATTTTGACTTAATTTTTTTCGTAAAAAATTTATGTTAGTGATTTTGGCAAAATCTGGTTCCTTCTCTAATTTCGTCTTTAGTTTTGACAGAAATTTTTTGACGTATATGATTTTCATCAAAAATTTCATCATTATTTTTGTTGAAATATTTTTTGTCGATAAATCCTGTTGGTATTTGTTGTGAATCAATTCGGATTTCGTTGTCTTCCTCTTCTGTTACATTTTTACATATTAGTTTAGGGGATAAGTTATTATGTCTACTGTTATTTTGCCAACCTCTCTCAACACCATTAGATTACAATTTCATCCAATGTTGGAGATTTACAAAATAAAATAAACAATTTTTTCCTTTCTTTCTCCTCTCTGCCCCTCACACTCTTTCTCTCTCCTCTCCTTTCTTTCTATCGATTTGCGTAATTTACAACTTGAATTTATATTTGAATATAAATCCATGCAATGATTAATGGCATGATAGTTTTGTTGGATGAGTATAATTCTCAAAATTTCTTGAATCTGATATAATTGAACACGATAGAAATCACAAAAATATAAAAAAAATGAAAACCATGAATAACTATTTGTTTTGAATTAATCCACGATTAACGTAACGTTTTTACTTTGCTATTGAAATTTGAAATCGAATCAACTTATCTCCTTCTTTTTATCTTATTTTTCACCTTGAAGTGGGGAAAAATCTATGTTCTCTCTACGTTACCCGCAACAACAGGCTGTTATGTGGTATTTTAAGGGAGAGAATAGAATTAGGGAAGAATGAGAGGGAAATTGGGTTAAGGAAGAGTGAGATAAGAGAGAGAGATATCTGAAATTTTCCATATCCTTTTCATTCATCCTTGTTTACTTATAACAACTAGCAAAAAGCAATCACACCATCCATGCTTAACAAACTAACCAAAAGTAAAATAATAACAGAAAGATAATAACAAACTATGATGCAATTACCCTAATACCCTTAGACTTATAACAATATTTGGCTCCCTCTTTCTTTTTATCCCATCACATAATCCTTCAAATAAATGGGTTGGGTCTTCTTTCTTTTATCCACCCTTGTGTTGCTTGTTGGGCTCTGCTGGCCCATTACATTGCCTTCCTCTAAGACAAGGGACTTGTCCTCAAGTCGCGGGCTGGGCTTCTCCAACCGCTGCGGCCCAATTGCGTTGGGGTTCAGGTGTGCAACTTGGTGGGACGCAATGCTGGGCTTCTGAGATGATACTGGCCCAAACGTTTTGGGCTCGCACTGTGCAGCGAATCCTGGGGAACGCGCGGAGTAGTTGATAGCTGGATCCAAAAGCAACGGTGTAGATGACACCGACTTGGAAGGCCGCATCTCAACCGTTCGTGTGGAACGTGTAGTGGCAGCCAGCTGTAAGTCACCAATCTCAACCAACGGCTGCGATCTTGCCGACACGCTAGGAGCAATCGCGACCCTTGCACGTGGAGGTGTCAGTTGTGAGTCACGAGGAGCACTCAACGGCCGCGATGTTGCCGACACTGCAGGGCAAATCTCAGCCGTTGAACGTGGATAGTCCAGCGTTAAACTCAATGGGACTTTACGTCCAGTTTCAGATCCTGCAGTCCTCTGCTCTCCACTTTCAGTTTCGCTCTTACCCTTTCCCTTTTCGCAACCTTCGAGCACCTTCTTCCCACTTCCATAGATCTGTCTTCCTGATTCGTCCTTCTCCTCTCTAGGCCTCCCCACTTCATGTATTTCCCCCATAGTCCTAGAGCCCGTTGAAGCTCGTGTGGTGTCCAAGCGGTCACTGTCACGGTTAGCGTGGGGAAGAACCAAAGCGCTATCCTCCCAGGTAGTATCTTCGAGTGGAAGTCCTTCCCACTGGACCAGGACTTGAGGAATGAGCTCTCCTCGCCGCCATACTTGACGTGAACCCACTATGGCGCACGGTGCATGGAGCAGTGGTTTGTCGGTGTCTGCAGACGGAAGTGGGTGGACTTTATATCCCTGGTTCGAACGAAAAGGTCGAAGTACGGAGACATGGAAGACGGGGTGAATCTTCGAGGTGACTGGAAGTTTCAGGCGATAAGCCACCGTTCCGATCCTCTCCTCGACCTGAAAGGGCCCGTAAAAGCGTAGTGCCAGTTTCTGAGAGGAACGGCGAGCGACGGAAAGCTGTCGATAAGGTTGCAGAAGCACCAGAACGAACTCACCCACGGTAAAGGACCACTCTTTCCTCTTTTTGTCAGCCTGTGCCTTCATAACCTGTTGTGCTTTAAATAATTTTTCCTTTAATGTACTGATAATGAACATGCGGTCGCTGAGTGTGGAATCAACGGCTTCATTGGAGGAGGAGCCCAAACAGTAAGCCAACAAGTTAGGCGGGTTGCGGCCGAACATGACCTGAAAGGGGGTAGTACCCGCGGATGCATGGAACGAAGAGTTGTAGTGATACTCTGCTAAACTCAAGAACTTGGACCAGTTTGTCGGATGTGCATGCGAAAAGGCGCGAAGGTAATTTTCTAGACATCTATTAACCCTCTCTGTTTGTCCATCTGACTGAGGATGGTAGCTGGAACTGAAATGAAGCTTGGTTCCCTGTAGTTTAAAAAGAGAACGCCAGAAATCACTTAAAAAAATCGGATCTCGGTCAGACACGATGGATTCGGGCATCCCATGGAGTTTGCCAACAAAATCCCAAAAGAGTTGGGCGATCAAAGTAGCGGAATAAGAGGCAGGAAGAGCCATAAAGTGAGCGGCCTTGGAGAACCTATCAACCACCACCAGGATAGCTGTATGTCCCGCAGATCTTGGTAAGTGGGTAATAAAGTCCATGCTTAGATGTGCCCAAATAGAGTCTGGAATCTGCAACGGTTGTAGCAACCCAAAAGGAGGGTGGTTAGATGATTTCAATTTCTGACATATTTCGCAATTTTTAATATACTCTTTGACATCCTTGCGTATTCCTTTCCAGGTGAAGTTCCGTTGGATGCGGTGGAGACATGCTTGGACCCCAGAGTGACCGCCCTGAATGGAAGTGTGATAATCGTGGAGGATATGACTCAATAACCTGGAAGCAGCTGGAATGAAAATGCGACCTCGATGGAAAATGATCCCATTGCGCAGACGCCAGTCAAGCATACCGTTAGGGTTACTCTGTATTTGCTGTAAAACTTGAGTAGAGTAGGCATCTGATTTGTATTCAGCTTGTAATTGACTGGTATAATTAAGAATTG
Source organism: Gastrolobium villosum (assembly GCA_032173675.1). Taxonomy (NCBI): domain Eukaryota; kingdom Viridiplantae; phylum Streptophyta; class Magnoliopsida; order Fabales; family Fabaceae; genus Gastrolobium; species Gastrolobium villosum. Next base: position 2,239 of record JAVKPL010005921.1, on the reverse strand, counting down.
GGCCCGAGATGGCAATGAGGACGGGGAACTGGTCCGCGGTCTCCCCGGAATGCAGTCGTGAGAGACTGTCAGCCACCGTGTTGGTCTTGCCGGACTTATACTCGATGGTATACGTGAACCCCAACAATTTAGACAAAAATTGTTGCTGTTCTGGCGTTTGGATGACCTGTTGCATCAGGTTGTGCAAACTTTTATGATCTGTGCGGATAGTAAATGGTGACCCCAACAGATACTGGCGCCATTTACTAACTGCTGAGGTAATAGCAAACATCTCCCGCACGTAAACCGATTGATGTTGCATAGCCGGAGATAGCTTACGGCTAAAAAACGCAATGGGTTTCTCCCTTTGCAAAAGAACTGCACCAATACCGACTCCGGAAGCATCCGTTTCCACAATAAATGGTTCATCAAAATTGGGTAAAACTAAAATAGGAGCGGAAACCAATAATGATTTCAAAGCTTCAAAAGCTTGCTGCGCTTGCTCAGACCAGTGGAACCCAGACTTAGACAACAAATCAGTAAGTGGGGCTGCCACTGTAGCATACTTGTGAATAAATTTCCTGTAATACCCAGAGAGGCCAAGAAAAGCGCGTATCTGGGTAACCGAATGTGGACAAGGCCAATTAAGAACAGCCGTAATTTTATCAGGATCAGGAGAGACACCTTTCCCAGATATAATGTGACCCAAATAAGGAATTTGCAATTGAGCAAAAGCACACTTTTCCTTCTTTGCAAACAAAGAATGATAGCGCATCATGTCAAACACCGCCCTGAGATGAGCTACATGAAGCTCTGGCGTGGCGCTGTAAATCAGTATGTCATCAAAGAAAATAACCACAAATTTCCTTAAAAAATCTGCAAAAATAGTGTTCATAGTAGATTGAAATGTGGAAGGGGCATTGGAAAGACCAAAAGGCATCACCACAAATTCAAAATGCCCATGATACGTACGAAACGCAGTTTTGTGAATATCGGCAGGGTTCATCTTGACCTGATGATACCCTGACCGTAAATCCAATTTAGAAAAAATAGTAGCCCCATGAAGTTCATCAAGTAACTCATCAATAGTAGGGATAGGGAACTTATCCTGGACCGAAATAGCATTGAGGGCTCGATAATCCACACAAAACCTCCAAGTACCATCTTTCTTTTTGACCAAAAGAACAGGTGAACTAAAGGCCGAATGGCTAGGTTGAATGATTCCCTGTTGTAACATATCATTCACCAATTTCTCAATCTCATTTTTCTGGTAATGGGGGTAGCGATAGGGCCGAACTTGAACTGGTTTCGAATTGGGCTGCAAATGAATATGATGGTTGTATGCCCGATCCGGTGGTAATGAAGAGGGTTCGACAAATAAGTCATTAAAACTGTGCAATAAATCCCTTAACTCAGGACTAGATTCAGTGGATGACTGTGTATTTGGAATGGGAAGGGTGGTATTGGTAAAACACATTAGGTAAGAAGAAACAGAATCCGTTGAAACCAACCTGTGTAATTGGGCTGGGGTTACCTGGCTTGAAGCGACGGCACCCAACCCATGCAATTGCACCTGGGATCCCTGATGAACGAAAGACATGGTGAGAGCTGCATAATCAGTAACAATAGGTCCCAAAGTAGACAACCATTGGACCCCCAAAACCAAGTCAGCTCCCTTTAATTCAATAACAAACAAATCTACAGTAAACAACTTAGATTGTATAGTCACCGCCACATTGTGGCACATAGCCGAACAAATGAGAGCATCTCCATTGCCCACCTGGACCTTAAACGGCTGAATAACATGCAATGTTAAATGCAAGTGGGAAGCCATCCGTAGGGTGACAAAATTATGAGTACTTCCTCCATCAATCAAAATTTGGACAGGCTGACCATTAACTGTACCCTGCATTCGGAAAGAATTGGCAGAACGATGGCCAAATAATGCATTGAAACTTATTTCATGAGTCACGTCTGGAGGAACCACGTCCACCGGTTCTTCAACCACCGGCTCTGGCATCGGATCTAGAGGGTTATCTGGAGGTTCTTCTTCAGTACCTTCCAAGTATAACAAGGTTGCCCGCCCTTTACACTTGTGGCCAGGCACAAATCGTTCATCACAGTTAAAACAGAGATTCTTCTCTCTGCGGGCCTGCATTTCCGTCGGAGTTAGGCGACGAATTGGAATTGAAGGTAAAGCTAAGGGGTTTTTTTGAAATGTAGAACTGGGAACTACAGATAGTGGCTGTGCGGCTATAGG
>JAVKPL010005920.1:0-25087 GCA_032173675.1 Gastrolobium villosum | reverse complement strand
ATCAAGTTGACATCAATGGTGAGGCAGTTGGCAGTTACACAAACTGTGCAACCTTCTGCTCAACAAATAAGCAACCTGTGTGGCATTTGCTGTGATCCTTCTCACCCCACGGATGCTTGCCCTTCCTTCCAAGATAGCGGTTTCCAATTTGATCAGTCAGTTGATCAGTCTGTTGCTGCAGTTTTTCCTACCAAGTCACAGTACCAGCAACAGCAAAACAATCCCTTCTCAAATACATACAATCCTGGCTGGAAAAATCATCCAAATCTCCAATGGAGCCAGAATCAGCAAAATGCAAAATTCCAGCAGAATCAGCAGAGTGCACCGTTCCAGCAGAGGCAACAATTTGTACCTTCACAACAGAGGCAGAATTTTCAACAATTTGCACCTCAACAGCAAACGCAACAGCCACCAGTGCAGCAGCAAGCTAGTGGCAATGGTCCTTCTTTGGAGGATTTAGTGAAGCAGATGGCAACTAACAATCTGCAATTCCGGCAGAGGACTGAGTCTTCAATCCAGAATCTGCAAACACAGATTGGCCAACTTGCAACATCAATGAGTCAGAATCAACAAGCAAGTGGTAGCTCCCTTCCATCCCAAACAGTTCCAAATCCAAAAGGAAGCGGAAATGTGAGTGCTATTACTCTGCGGTCTGGAAAGCAAATGGAGGAGCCAAACCAAGCTGCTGTTGAGTCATCTAAGGGAGGTGACACTAGTTCCAAGAAGCAGATCACTGATACATCTGATGTCCATATCCCTCTGCCATTCCCTCAAAGAGCCACTAAGTCCAAGAAGCAATCAGCAAAGGCTCAAGATAAAGAGATACTTGACACCTTCCGAAAAGTTGAGGTGAACATCCCTCTTCTGGATGCAATACAACAGATTTCGAGATATGCCAAGTTTTTAAAGGAGCTGTGCACCAACAAGAGGAGACTGAAAGGAGATGAGCAAGTTAACCTGAGTCAGAATGTATCAGCACTCATCCAGCCTATGCCTAAAAAGTGTCAAGATCCAGGGACATTTACTATTCCTTGTGTGATTGGCAATTCTGTTTTTCATGATTGCATGCTAGACTTAGGAGCTTCCATTAATGTTATGCCTGCATCTGTTTATAAGTCTCTTGGTCTTGGTCCTTTGCGTGCTACTAGTATTGTGGTTACGTTAGCTAATAGGAGTAGTATTCACCCATCTGGTTTGATTGAGGATGTATTGGTCAGGGTTAATAATCTGATTTTTCCTGCTGACTTCTACATTTTAGAAATGGAGAGTGAGACTGCTACTAATAGATCACCAATCATACTTGGTAGGCCTTTCATGAGAACAGCTAGGACCAAGATAGATGTTCATTCTGGTACTCTTTCCATGGAGTTTGGTGATAGCATTGTGCACTTTAATATATTTGATGCCATGAAACATCCTTTGGAAGAGCATTCTATTTTCTGCATTGATGTGATAGATGAAGTTATTGAGGATTTTTCTGCTGAATTCCTTGCTGGTTTTTCTGATTTTTTATCTACTCATGCTTCTGATTTTTGTGATTGTGATGATAGTCAAGAGTGCATTGTTTGTGCTGAAATAGCATCACATCTTCTGGTTTTAATGATGCACTGATTGATGAATCTGATTCTAAGTGTGAATCTGCATTATCTGAATTGCCTGCTGATATTAGTGATGATCCTAATTCTGTTTCTGAGAATTTGTTTACAGGCATAGCTGCTGACTTGTTTTCTGCAGAATTTGCACCACCAACCACACCTCTTCCATCCATTGATCAGCCTCCGAAATTGGAGTTGAAGGTTCTGCCTGACCACTTGAAATATGCATTCCTTGAAGAGAATAAGCAGCTACCAGTTATTGTGGCAAAGAACCTTCTACCTCAGCAGGAGGATAAACTGTTAACCCTGCTGAAAGCAAATAAGAGGGCAATTGGGTGGACAATGGCTGACATTATTGGCATTAGTCCTTCCACATGCATGCACCGTATTCTACTTGAAGAAGGAGCTAAACCAGTGAGACAACCCCAAAGGCGATTGAACCCACTAATTCTAGATGTGGTGAAGAAGGAAGTAACAAAACTCTTGCAAGCTGGGATGATTTACCCCATCTCTGATAGCCAGTGGGTTAGTCCTGTTCAGGTGGTCCCTAAGAAGTCGGGAGTCACTGTGATTGCCAACCAGAAAAATGAGCTAATTACAACAAGAGCTCAAAACAGTTGGAGAGTCTGCATAGACTATCGTAGGCTCAACCAGGCAACCCGCAAAGACCATTATCCTCTTCCATTTATTGATCAGATGTTAGAGCGGTTGGCTGGTAAATCCCACTACTGTTTTCTGGATGGGTACTCAGGCTACTTCCAGATCCACATTGCACCTGAGGATCAGGAGAAGACGACCTTCACATGCCCATTTGGCACATATGCTTACAGGAGGATGCCCTTTGGACTTTGCAATGCACCAGGTACTTTTCAACGTTGCATGGTAAGCATCTTTTCCGAGTTGTTAGAGGATTGCATGGAGGTTTTTATGGATGATTTTAGTGTCTATGGCCCTTCTTTTGATGCATGTTTGGATAATCTGAGTAGAGTTTTAAACAAATGCATTCAAACTAATCTTGTGTTGAATTTTGAAAAATGTCATTTCATGGTTGAGTCAGGGATAGTTTTAGGACATGTTGTCTCTAAAAAGGGTATTGAAGTGGATCCTGCTAAAATTGATGTTATTACTGCTTTGCCTTACCCTGCTTCTGTGCGAGAAGTTCGTTCTTTTCTTGGCCACACAGGTTTTTACAGGCGCTTCATTCAAGATTTTAGTAAGATTGCTCTTCCACTGTCCAACCTTCTCCAGAAAGACATTGACTTTGAGTTTGGTGATGCATGCAAGGCAGCTTTTGAACATCTGAAGCGCTGCCTAACCGTAGCTCCTGTTATCCGAGCACCTGATTGGTCTCTTCCATTTGAGTTGATGTGCGACGCATCAAATTATGCTGTTGGAGCTGTTCTTGCTCAGCGGGTCAACAAGGCCCCACATGTCATTGCATATGCATCCAGGACGTTGGATTCTGCTCAATCCAACTAGACCACCACTGAAAAAGAACTCTTGGCTATAGTGTTTGCTCTTGATAAGTTTCGGTCGTATCTTTTAGATACCAAGGTTATTGTTTTCTCTGACCATGCAGCTTTGAAATTTATTTTAAAGAAAGCAGATGCTAAGCCTAGACTCATCCGCTGGATGTTGCTGCTCCAAGAGTTTGATATTGAGATTAAGGATAGAAGTGGAGCGGAAAACCAAGTTGCTGATCATCTGAGCCGCATCACCTCTCTTCCATCTGACCCGATACCTATTAGGGATGATTTCCCTGATGAGCAGCTTTTACAGCTGCAAGGTAAGTTCCCCTGGTTTGCTGATATAGTTAATTACTTGGTTGCTGGTGCATTACCTGTTGACTCCACTAAGGCTCAAACCTTGAAACTGAAAAGTGAATCTAAATACTATGTGTGGGATGATCCCTACTTGTGGAGATTTTGTAGTGACCAAGTGATTAGAAGATGTGTGCCTGACAGTGAGACTCTGTCTGTTTTGAATCTTTGTCATGCATCTGCCTGTGGTGGCCATTTTGGACCACAAAGAACTGCAAGGAAGGTTCTAGATTGTGGTTTGTTCTGGCCTTCTCTATTTCATGATGCTTATGAGTTTTGTAAGTCTTGTGCTAATTGTCAGAGAACAGGTAGCATTTCCCGTAGAAATGAGATGCCCCAAAACCCTATACTTTTCTGTGAGGTTTTTGATGTTTGGGGTATTGATTTTATGGGTCCCTTTCCTGTTTCCTTTGGTTTTGCTTACATACTTTTAGCTGTGGATTATGTTTCTAAATGGATTGAGGCGAAAGCCACCCGAACTGATGATTCTGCTGTTGTTGTAGATTTTGTTCGTTGTCATATTTTCTGCAGGTTTGGCATTCCTCGAGCCATTATCAGTGATCAGGGCTCACATTTTTGCAATAGGAGCATGGATTCCTTGCTGAAAAGATATGGAGTCCTCCACAAAGTATCTACAGCATACCATCCACAGACCAATGGCCAAGCTGAAGTTTCAAACAGAGAAGTTAAGCAAATCCTTCAGAAGACTGTCAATGCTAATAGAAAGGATTGGAGCAAGAAGTTAGAAGATGCTTTGTGGGCATTTTTGAAACTGCACTTTTCACTTGCATGCATGAATATGATTGAGGCATTTTTTCTTTCTTTACCCACTTTAGCCAGATAGCCATCCCTTATATTATTATCCCTTGGTGAGCCCCTTTGAGCCTTTCTACCCTTTATTTCTTCAGCCGCATTACAAGCCTAAGTGAAAAACCAATTGATTCCCTACCCTGGAGATTTACTGAGCATTGGTTTCATTGTGATGTTATGTTTAAGTGTGGGGGTTTGCCCGAGACGGACAAAAGTTTAAGTGTGGGGGTTGACCATCTGATTCATTTCTGCTATGTGGTTTTACACATACACAAAAAAAAAAAAAAAACAAAAAAAAAAAAAAAAAAAAAAAAAAAAAAAAAAAAAAAAAAAAAAACAAAAAAAAAAAAAAAAAAAAAAAAAAAAAAAAAAAAAAAAAAAAAAAAAAAAAAAAAAAAAAAAAAAAAAAAAAAAAATTTGTTTATTTCTATCTTTTCAGTATCTTTGTTTTTATGTTCTTAGTTTAGTTCTTAACTTTTTCTCTTTGTAAATTTCTGGGGTGTTTAGCCTTCTCTTCCATATTCATCCATACCTTTACCTCAGCCCCATTACAACCCTGCATAAAGCCCTCTTGATTTGTGCATGCATGTGTTATTAGCAGTGGAGAAGTAGAACTTGAGCAAGCCTATGGTAGGATGATTTTCTTGAGTTGATTTGAGTGATATACTGAATTAACTGATACACTTGAGAGAAAATTGAGAGCATCCTGTGAGGAACCATTTTTGTGTAGTTAGCAGTTGCAGTTGAAATTGACAGGTCTTGTGATTTGAGAATAAAGAATTTTTGTCTTGATTATTTTATCTGTTCAAGACTTGTGATTTTTGTTATCTTTTGTATAGTTGCTAATTATTAGGAAGGATAGGTTGATCTTCACTCTTTTCTTATTTCTTTGTTTTCTTTTTCTATTCTAGTTTTTGTCCAGGAGTGCAAAAAGATAAGTGTGGGGGAATTTGATGACTCATATTTTATTGCACTTATTTGTTGCTCTTGATTAGTATTTTTAGGATTTATTTGAATAAAATAATGATGTTTTGAGTTAATTTACATTTTTTAGTGTTTGATTGGGTTTAATTTATTTTCGTCAGAATTTTTCAGCTTTACGCTACTTCTGTATTTTGGCCATATCTCGGTCCACAGTTGTCGGATTGACTCCGTTCTTGTTGGGTTTTTCAGATAACACAGAGGGCTACAATTCTTATGAAGAGCTCGAAGCCCAATTCGGACTGGAAGCTGGTCGATTTCTAACGCCAAGAAGACCATGTTTTGCTGAAGTTTTAGACTTGTAATTAAGTTTTATTTTATTATTTTATTTTGTATTTTAGACGAATGGGCCGGGCCGATCTGAATTAAGCCCAGCCCACATTGATTTCTGACCTAGGTGCATATGAAGCACAAGGGAAGGAAAACATTTGATCATGATGTAATTTTCAGAATTGGGGATCAAGACATTTTCTCTGGAGCGTTCTTCGCGTTCTTCGCGTTCTTCGTGTTCTTCATCTTCTTCTTCTTCTTCTTCTTTTTCTTTTATGCAATTTAATTTGTAATCATGTTTATCCTAGCCATGCTAGGCTAAACCCCCTTTTAATCAACCTAAGGGGAAGGGATTCCATGGATCTGTTTAGAGGATCTGCGATCAATCTCTAACCAGATTTATTTCTTTACCCTAACTCAGATCAATATCGTGCGATTGTGGATATTCGATCTGAGGTTCGCGATTGCGATTATGGGTGAAGAATGATCATCAGATTTGATGATCCGATTAACCTCAATTGGAAATAAGGATTCTGATTCAATTGGGATTAATCGTGAATTTGGTAATTTTTCTAATTCTTTAACCAGATTTGTTTCTTTTCCTAACTCAGATCGATATCGTGCGATTGTGGATATTCGATCTGAGGTTCGCGATTGTGATCATGGAAAAGGAATAATCATCAGATTTGATGATCCGATTGTTCTCAATTGAAAATAAGGATTCTGATTCAATTGAGATCAACCGTGAATTTGGTAATTTTTATCCAATGAAGGACGTCCATGGAACCCTAACCCTAGGTTGGTTAATTTTAATTACGAAGTTTTAATCCCAGTTTTTATATTCTGTCTTTTATTCAACCCAAATCCAAACCCCCCTTTTTATTTTCTGTTTTCATAAGCGATTTTTACCAATTCAATTTCCTTGAGAGACGACTTAGGGTTTCCACTTTACTGCAAATTTTTGAACCCTAATTAAAAATAATTTTTTAATTTGCGCGAGTTCGACAGCTCGTGTCAGTGCTAAATTTCTTATTCGCACCGATCATCAGAGCCTCCATTGTTTAATGACTCAGGTGATCCAGACACCTGAGCAGCAGCAATTTCTCTCTAAGCTGCTGGGGTATGACTATTCGATAGTCTACAAATCAGGCAAGACCAACAAGGCTGCTGATGCCCTATCTCCTCACCCAGATCACGATTTGTTGGGCCCTGGGCCTCAACTTACTGCTCTTACAGGCCCTATCTCTAATTATGGGACCTTATTACAGACAGAGTTGTTACACGATGCCTACGCTACCAAGATTATTACATCATTACAGACGAGGAGTGCTGAATTGCCACACTGGCAACTTAAAAATAATCTACTATACCACAGGGGTCGTCTCTTCATTCCGGCTACATCAACGTTGATTCCATTGTTGCTGACCGAATTCCATTCCTCTACTTTGGGTGGTCATGCGGGAATCCACCGGACATTGGTCCGTCTGTGTGCGAATTTCACCTAGTTAACAGTCCGACAAGATGTAAAAAAATTTATCAGAAATTATGAGGTTTGTCAAAAGATTAAAGCAGCAAATCATGCACCTTACGGGTTGTTACAGCCACTTCCCATTCCAGCTGCTATCTGGTCTGATCTTAGCATGGATTTCATTACACACTTGCCTTCATCGGCTGGGTACACTGCTATTTTTGTTGTTTGTGACCGACTGACCAAGGGAGCGCACTTCGTTCCTCTACCACAACGTTTTACAGCAGCTAAGGTGGCTTCGGTTTTTTGGGATAATGTCGGCAAGTTACATGGGCCTCCCCGATCTATTGTTTCGGATCACGATCCTCTGTTTGTGAGTGATTTTTGGACCGCCTTGTTCAAGCTGCAAGGTACAACCCTTTGTTTCAGTTCCTCATACCACCCTCAGACCGACGGCCAAACGGAACGTACTAATCGAGTGTTAGAGCAATACCTGAGGGCTTTTGTCCATGATCACCCATCTACCTGGGTTCGCTTCTTGAGCTGTGCAGAGTACCACTTTAATACTCCCTTCAACCGCTCGCTGGGATCTTCCCCGTTTGAGGCTACCTTTGGCCGACAACCCCCTTCTATGGTCCACTACTCTCTGGGCTCCAGCCAGTTGGAAGCGGTTGATTCTCATCTTCTTCTCCGGTCACAGATCCTGGGAACGTTGAAACAGAACCTTAGAAAAGCACAAAACTTTATGAAAGCATCGGCGGATAAAAAGAGAAAAGACATCACCTTTGCTATTGGAGATCTTGTTCTCCTTCGTCTTCAACCATACCGCCAGGTTTCATTATCCCGTCGTTCCTCTGCTAAACTGAGTCTCAAATTTTATGGGCCATTTGAGGTGCTGGAAAGGGTCGGTGCTGTTGCCTACAAATTCAAGCTACCAGAGGGGTCAAAGGTACACCCGGTTTTCCACGTGTCTATGCTGAAACCCTTCTTGGCGGATCAGCAATATACCTTGCATAGTTTACCAGCCCAGACGACCGCGGTTCCACCGTGCCATACACCGGTGGCAGTGATAGCTCATCGTTCCATTTGGCGCAAAGGCACTGAGGTATCTCAAGCTTTGGTTCAGTGGTCCGATTTACCTCTGGACGCGACAACATGGGAAGATGAGAAGGAGTTGTGTAAGGAGGGTTTTCGGAAGCCTGCGGATGAGACACAAGAGAAGGGGATGGCTGATGGGGGGACTACACAGGAGGTAACACTTCCTTCTGGGGAGAACTTCACCTCTCCCAACACCAATGAAGATCCAGCCACCGACAAATCCTCCAACGAAGATGCAGCCACCGACAAATCCTCCAGTAGAATGCCAGGCTTTAATGACCCTATCCACCCACGCTCTGACACCGCAACACCCACCAATCAGGAGCCAGATTTCCTTATCCCTTCCCACCTACCGTCTAGACCCACTCGCTCTATTAATGGGTGTGAGCCTAACATTCACAACACACCTCTTTCAGAACGGGCCAGTAAGGACCATACGGCCACGGTCCATCTTGATGGGGTAGGCATTGTAGCGGCCAGGCCCAAAAGAGCCACACAGCGGCCCAAACATTTGAGGGATTACTGGGCTCATTAATGGATAGCCTCATTATTTGTATTTCAATAGTCCAGTAGTGATACATGTAATAGATACTATAAAAAGAATATTCAAATAATATAGAAGACAATCAGAAAAGCTTTCGCAATTCTCTCTCTCTTTCTTCTTATCTCCTTCCTTATTTTCCCGCTCTGTAACTACACGCTACAAATTTTGTAACGGAGAGAGAGGAGTCACTCATGGCAGAACGTCAACAAGTACAAAATCATCAAAGGCTTGCTGGATTGCCAGTGTTTGTAATGGATCCCAGTCTTAAATATTACAACATGCATTTGAAGAAATGGAAAATGGAGAAAGTTGTGGTTTACAACATCACCAACGAATGGATGGATCTTGTGCGCAGTAACAATCTCAGAGTCAACGATACTGTGCAGTTGTGGTCTTTTAGACTCAACGACCAGTTGCGTTTTGCTTTTGTCAAGCTTTGAGAAAATCTTATGGTGTTCGCTTATTTTGTAATGTAACTCTCTTATTGAGAACCTCTTGTTCCCATGAGAAACCTATGTTTGTAGTGTGTTCTGCCTTATGTTCTTTTTTTTCTTTTTCTGTACTTTCTTTCTTTTTTTGTGATTTTTTTTTGTTTTTTGTTTTTTTCTGTCCTTGTAACGTAATCGATACTGTTTCTCAGCACACAAATATACTTGGATTTCTTTTCAATTCTAAATCCCTAATCCCTCGTTCTTTAAATTGCAACTCGTAATTAATGATGGCAAACGAACGTTGGCGGGAAATCGAACCGGTGGTGGGAAACTGTAAAAAGAAATCCCTAACCCCCCAATTTGCCATTGTTCTGTTCCAATGGGGCAAACCGAACTCTCATCTTCGATTAAGTGGTATCTCACTCTCCCTCTGTTTCATTTGGCATTTAATATTAATAAATATTTTTCATTTTACTTTTGCATAGATCATATTCTTGTAAGTGTTTAATTGGTTCTCTAATTGAAAATATATTTGATGAATCCTCGAGTCGATATTCATGAAGTGCGTTGTGTATAAATCTGAATTACCATAAGGTGTAATTGATGTGGCTGACATGATGTGATGTGAACCTCGTTTAATATACTTATACTCACTCTATGCATTGCTATTGAGAATTAGCTTTGAAGGATATCTCTGCATGTGTATATGGTATAAGTTAGATTATAGCTGCACATGGTTACACTATCTTTAGCTTTCTTCAACATACTGCATCTTTAACATAACTGAACCAGTTTGGTAAATTCTATTTTGCCGCCACAGATTTGCACTTTTATTTTCGTCTATTTAGAACTTATGTTTGATTTGTACCGAGTCCATCTTAGTTATACAGATAATATTACTAATAAAAACTGCATGTAGAAGATATCATGGAATTTAAAACCGGAATTATACAACTAATTAGGAATACCTAGCAACCTCAATGTCTACAAATGAGTAAGATTCTTTTACCTTTAGTGCTTATCAAAATTTTAGTGTTATGAAGGAATGAAACTAGGATATGAAGTTATAGGAATTGAGCATTGTTGTCTTCTGATTTGGGATTAGTAGTATTCATTTGTTGTTATTGAAGTAAATTAAATGCAGATTGGCATTAGTATTAGTAATTTATGCCCTTATTTCCTTCTCTCACTAGCCTATATAGCTTGGGAAAGCATAGGGGATTTCTTCTTCTCTATTTTATTTTTTTAGTTTTTTTTTTTCAATTGATTTTTAGTTTTGTTTTGCATTATATAATATCAACCTTACCCGGCCACTAGGGATGTTAACGGGGTGAGCCGAACCGAGTTTTGGTCTTAAAAGGCTAAGCCTGTGATTAAATGTGTCAGCCTGATCAAGCCTGTTACCTGTTGTAAATATAATTATCCGCTTGTGGCCTGACTTATTTACAAAAATGAAAGTCTGGTTTAGCCTGTTTAATAAAAATAAGACAACACAAATTTATTCAAACAAAATATACAATCAACAGCACTAGTAATTCCATAAATATTCATAAATTCAATGTACATCTAAATAGCATAATATAGAACAAAATCATTAAAAAAGTCCGTTTAATCAATAAAATGGGGTGAAATGGATTGAGGAGAGAGAGAGCAACTGAAAGTAGTATAAAAAATATAAAATAAAAATAAAAATTAATATACTCAGCCAGCTTAGGAGGCTCCAAGGCCGAGCTTTTGAATTGGAGCCTGAGGCATTTTTATTAAACGAGCTTTTATACAAGTCCAAATCTGATTCCAACAACCAATTTTAGACATGTAAACCTAGCCCTTCACGAGCCGAGTCAAAGTCCCCTGTTCATTTAACACCCTTACCGGCCACTAAAAATTTAAAGTGCTTTAAATGTTTACTTCAGAGTTCACGTTGAATAAACAGAGTCCAAAAATGTATCCGGGTGTTTGTTATGAATTTTAAATAAAGAAATTATGAGCATCTAAATGCAGTTTCTGTATTTCTTCTATTATGTACTTCTCTAACAAGTTTTAATCTACATTGAGGTTTTCTGAAATTAGCCTATAGTTGAAGTGAGTTTCCTGCATTTAAGCCTTTCTATGAAAATGGAGTAGAAACTCCACAGATATAGTCATATTGTTCTTAACTTCATTTCTGTAATAATATCCTATTTGATGAAGAACCTTGGATTACATTTAAGATTTCTTTACGTTGATTATCAACACAATCTGTAGTTTACATGATGTTTTGGGATGTCTTAATCAAGCAGCCTTGAATGTAGTTAGGTATGAATATCTGTCATGTTTTTCGCATCATATTTGGCAGCTACAAGAAACATTATTCTTTTACTTAGTCCACAATATGTGAATCTGAAGGTAGGGACTCTTCTTCAATTTACTTTTTATAGATTGTAAGGAAATTTTAATGTGAGTTTGAAGTTAGTTTGCATTGAGCATGAGGACGAGTTATGATCTGAAATGAAACCTCAATTAATGGAACTGGAATTACAAGCAAATTAAGATGGACACAAGCTCGTTACAGCCTCTATCTAATGGAATTACTACTGTTATGTCTGATACAGCCTTGGAATTACAATGAAAGAAATAACCAGGAGACTCCAAAAGTACCCCTTACCCACTCTAATTTCCCCAAACAAATCAAGACAAGCATACTCCACCAATTCCCCCTCCTGTTGTCCCATCCTCCAAGAATATTCTCAACGAATCCTCCCTAACTAACTCTCTTCCTTTTCTCTCTCCCTAGCCATCCTCACTTCTGTTATTACCTTTATCCACATACTTCAGGCCCATTATAATCCAAAGATAATTTCGGATTTTCCAATATGCAAATTTGAAGATAGGAATGCTGGTTATATTGTTTTCTTGTGCTCGTATTGGCATGTATGGCCAAGAATATGTTTTATGACATACATAGTTACATACATGATTGCTATGCATAATCTGAGTTCTAAAGGTAAATGCATAAAAGGTTGCTGTAAGTGGTAAAAAGAGGACCCAAAAGCTTTATAGGAGGCACTACAAAAAAGTATGTCATTTGTGGAGGTTATTTATTGGAGGTCATTAAAAACTCCAAAATAATAGACAGATTACGACCGCTACAACTTCATCACTACAACAACAACAACAACAAAAAATGGGCGCCACGATGGTTGCCAACGTTTAGGAAGATGATGCAGCAATGGTGAGTCTCTCATTTCATTTCCTTCTCCTCTCTCCCTCTCCTTTGTTCAATTTCTCATTGTCGATGAACTTAACCTTCAATCTTTGTCTTCTTTCTTTCTTCCACCAAGAAGCTCATCATCGACCCCAATGGTGAGTCTCTCATTTCCTTCTCCTCTCTCTGCTTTGTTCAATTTCTCATTGTCGATTAACTTAACCTGTAGTTTGTGGATTAGGGCTTTGCATTTTGCAATTTTCAATTTTTTTATTTTTTTGCTTTGCTACAGCAGATAGATTATTATGGTTACTGGTGTGCATGAGGACGTGCAAGAGGATGATTTGCAAACTGTATTTCGTGAATATGGAAAGATTAAGAACCTACATTTGAACCTCGATCGTCGCATTGGTTATGTCAAAGTAAGTGATAAACCCTCTTTCCATTTCTAATAATTGTATTATTACTATTATATTTATCCTAGTTATAAGTGATTTATTGCATAATGCTTCTGGTTCTACACTTATAGGTAGCCATTGCTTACTACATTGTCACAAACTGATAATCTGATTTCAGGACTTAATTGTAAAATGGCTAAAACTTTTCACTCTTCGTATTCAAAAAGCACCAGATTTCCCCCCACACCCTAATTACATACTTTTTTCTTTTTTTTTAAAAAAAAAAATATGGAATTGTATTATGAAGAAAAAATTCAAATTTTCTCATGGGAAGAACTAAGGTCAGTGCCAGTGTGACATTTAATTATTTTTGGCTAATATCTTGATCCTATACTTTTGTTAATTTAATTGAAACAGACATTAGGTTACTCAAGTGAGATGACGAAGGCTGCCAGTTACGTTATTCCTCCTTTATCAGGGCTCTCAAAGGGTAATTCATTGCATTAAACTTTTTAATTAGTGGATAGAATTTGAAGTTGTAACCTCTGTTCGAAAAAAAGCAAGAAAGATGGCACCAATTGTCTTGCTAATTCACTTCCAACATAGGACTTTGAAGGATTATGTTCTTTTTCTTGTTTCTTTCAGCATGTGAAACTCATAATTGGATTCATGCTATGAACTTTATATTTGGTTATCTTTAACCTTAACTGCTCTTGGTTTGGTGTAAAGAGAACCCACTTCTTATCCTCTCTGGCCTTTACAATCCAAGCTCAGTTTGTTGTTCTCAGCCTTAGTTGCCTCGAATTTGTGATTTTATATTATGTTAATATTGAGAAAATTGAATACAATATCAATTTTATTTTGACTGGTTTATTGAGATTTATTGAAGGTATTTATAATTTGTTTTTTCACCACCCTTATGTGATAAGAAAATAATAGGATAAATTTGAAAGAGATGTTTTAAAAGGGATGGATATTGTCTATTAAAGTTTGATCACATGTCTAAATGAAGGATGAAGCTAGAGAAGCAATTTCTAACAAGATAGTGTGCTTTTGCTTCAGCATTTTGAACTATTCATATGTGTATAACTTTATTGGGTTGAATGTAGTGATTTGAATCTTGAGTTTAAGAGGACTTTAGCAAAACTGATCCGAGACAAAGTATTGTTTGGGTAAAGTGGCATTATAATTTCACCAAAAAAAAAAAAAAAAAGTGGCATTATAAGGATGAGAAAGAATTATATTGCATTTTTTTTTCTGGTGAAAAAATCATATTTCTTTGGATCAACACTTGAAGTAGTTATATGGATATCCGGAAGATAAGAGAGCTTTGTCGAGATCTTATTTAAACCTTCAAATACAGTGCGGAATAAACAAGTCATATTTTAAGATTGGGTTTTTATATCAAATTTCAAAAGAAAAGAAAAAGATAAAAATTTCTTAAGGTAGCTTCAGCTTGATTTTAGATTGTCTATGCTCTTGTTAATGGGCTCAATTTTTTTTTAACATAAAGACCAATGGAGCATTTGTCTTAGTATTTAAGCTATAATGTTCAAGTTGAAGGTATCTTTCTTGATGGAATGAAAAACCTAAATGCTCTGTCAATGATTTGAAGCCACATTGCTTCAAAGTTTTCATTCATACTTATTTTGCCTTTTCAGTCTTTATCTCCATTCGGAGGCGTCAGTTTGAGCAAGTAAACGAAGCTGTTCCTATGATTCTTTGGAGTCAGAAGAAGCAGTTCCTTGAGGGTGTTTTTGACAGAGCTGTTGAGATTGCAAATTCTACATGTGAAGTTTGCAATAAGTTGGTTTGTCAATTTTAAAACAACTTATCTTTTTCCTTGTAAGGAAAACTTAAATTACTGATTTATTTTCAAGTTTTTGGCTGACATTTTTTTTTTCACTTTTACAACAGGAGAGTGTTGCAAAGGAGAAGCTCCGAGATCTTCTTGCCTGCGGTGCTTGGTAGATTTCTCTGTACTGCATTAAAATTTTATAATTATTCTTATTTGTAATTCTTTCCCAACTACTTTTTAGTAAATTCCTTACTTATATTGTATGATTTTATTTACTTCACCTTGGGTGATATGATTTAATAAGTTACCAAAGTGAAAAGTAAAATTATAAATATTACCTTAAAAGTTTCTGGACTAGTGTGCAATGTTGGAATGAGAGTTTAGTGAGTGAGATAGATAAACTTATACCCACTTGAATTATTTAAACTTACTTAAAAGGAAAAGAACCCAATTCCTTCTTATTTTCCTTCTCCCCGTCGACGTTCTCTGTTTCTCAACAAAGGAAGTTTTTTTTTTTCTTTCTTTCTTCTTCTTCCATTATTCCAACCAAATCCTCAAGGAAATCAAAAGAAACCATTTCCATTCCTTCTCTCCATCTTGTTCTCCTTCCTCTTCCTCATCCCCTCAACTTGGTAGCTACATTTGAATGAAGGGAAGCATATTGGCTGCCATTTTCGGATTTGTGACCTTGTTGGAAGCTTGGGTTGTCTTTCTTTTAGTGATTTAAAGCTTCTAAGGTAAATGCCCTAACTCCCCTCTTGTGTTTTTGTGAAAAAATGCATGATATAGGGTTGTATAAATTGGGATTAAATGGTATGAGTAGTTGAAGGGTGATTTGTAGGTGAGTGTCTTTGTTAAATATGCTTGGTATTGTTTCCCGAAAAAAGAAAAATTATGAAATGGTCGTTTAGGACACTTTGATAAATTGGACTAAAAATCAAGTATAGGTTTCTTGTATGTGTAGTCTTGGAAATTTAACTGGTAGATGGTATATAGGAATACTGGTATTCACATCTTGGAACTAGGTTGTTACTTTGTAACACAACGTGAATGGAGGGACATTGCTTGCCAGGTAAGTTTTGGTCCTTGGGGTTAATCCTCCAGACTATATGGTATGTGGATATGACTTGCTATATGTTGCATGTATATGTATGTATGTTTGTGTGCCACACAAGATTGTGAGGCATAAGACTGTTTCCTTATGCAATTGCTTTTCCTCATACGGTATGTTGCAAGACGGTGTTTCCTTGCGTAATGCATACTTGTTATATTCACTGGCCAGTAGGATTACATTATTGCACACTGCATTGTCATACATATTCTGATGCATGCATGGATTCTTAACTATGTGTTTATACCAGAAGTGAGCTTAGGGGTGGAGGAGCCCTCCAAGGGTCCCTAGCTTACTGAGGTAATTATATTATCTCACCCCGTGTTATGGGGATCACCATTTCAGGTACAGGAGCTGATGGTGCCGAGGCATCGCGTGGCAAGAGGCCAGATGAGAGATATTACTTGACATGATTGTCAGGGTCTTGTGGATACTTAGTTTTGTACCTGACATACCATATTTTGAGTTGTACATGCCATGTAATTTTTTGAGAGCATAGGAGATGTCTATCTGTCGATAGTTTGTATATGTTTTAGTTATCCATGCTCATTGCATTGTGATTTTTTTGAGACAGTGTGATATTGTAATTTCTATGCCACTGGTAATTTCCTATTATTTCCATATATAACAGTATAATATTCAGAGGATAATTTGTCTCATTAATTTGCAATACATAAGTAAAATCATTTAGTTAGCCATTAATTATGTGGTTGGTTACTATCTGTTATTAACCGGCTAATACATCCCCTTCTATATGATTTAAGTTACCTTGTCCTTGTTTCAGCCAGCTGCTATAAAGCTTCCGGTTGTCATTATGATAAACTCTTTAGGGAAAACCTCACAACACAACGTGAATGGAGGGAAGTTAAGTAGAGCTGTGATCCAATTGCTTAGGCTGTTTGAATTCATATTCCACACTATCTTACTTTTCATTGCATTGTGATTTCTTTCTGGTTCTTGTAATTTCTTTCTGTCACTGTAATTTCCTGTTATTTCCATATATAACGGTATAATATTCAGATCCATATTTCTGTGTTATTTCCTTTAATTCAGTACACCAGTGGTTGGTCTGTATCAATACTCCCCCTTTTTAAGCACCTTGTCCTCAAGGTGCAGGTCAGCCCATAAAAACTCTCCTCCTGGATCCCACTGTTTGAATTGCAGGGGCCATCTACGCACCAAGCTTGGTGACTTCCACCAGGATCTCATGGCTCATTTTCAGTGCCAAAAGATGGCTTCATGAGATAACTTGCAGAAATTCCAAGAGCACAAGAACAAATTTCTGACAAGCTAACTTCATCATATTCAAAGTTCCTTATGGGTTGTTTGGCATTTTGAAGGGTTGGGACTTTTTCTACAAAATCTTTGTATGAAAAAAATTCCAATCGTGACAGCGTATCTCTTCCATAACATCCAACAATCCAACTTTTCATTGTAGTTAGGATTACTTGTCTCTGTAGATTGTAATAGCTGTTGAACACGGCTCAGTTTACTCTTAATATACTGTCCACAACAGTATTTCATGAATTGTGCTACGATTTTGGTGTTGTTTCTGTCAATGAAATTGTTGGTTTGTATCAATATTGATACGGACCTATGTAGCTGAAATAGGGCCCAAGCCCATGCAGGTCTAGTTGTTGAATCAGATAGCTAATAGTTTGTTAGGAAGGGAAATCTCGAATGGATGTGTAACTGTCTCGAATGTCTTCATATTGTGGTTTATCATATCTCAATCTAGTAACAACTCATGATGTCGAGACTGTGGCTAGCTCGATTTTTGGAGGTAGTACTATTAGGTTACTTCGTGTCTGCTACTAATTTATTTCCATGTTAACTCAAGCGTTATTTACACCACTTTATGATATGGGTTGTTTATATGTCAAGCTCTTTCAGGTTTGTGTTAGGACGATTAATGTAATTGAATACTTGCCTTTTCTCTTATGCATTTTTCCCTATCCCATCAAAAATCCATTTTTTTAGTGACTTGGGGGACAGGCCTCAAAGGAGCTTGCTCAAACTGCTAAAGAGGATTTAGTTACCATCAAGGATGAACTTCGCAATAACTGGACCAAAAGGTGGCAAGCAATAGGAATATTAAAGCATGTACTTTCCTTTGTAAATCTGCCATAGGAGTTAAAGAAACATACTATCAACTTCTTGCTTTGCATCACAGATGGAGTTATAACTGGAAACACCTATGATGAGCTTTCTGAGTGGTCAACTTATATTCCAAATCTTTTCTCAGCTTTACAGGTTGTTTACTGCAATTCCTGACTTCAGTTTGTTTATCATTGCTTAGTCTTTTACTTTCCTTAATGAGGAAGCAATATGCTAATAAATTCTTCTCATATGGTTACACTTTAACCTTTCAGGCTATTAAAATGGTTATAATGTATGCCCCAGATCCAGAACTTAGAATAGAAGCCTTTGTTGTGCTAAAAGAAGTGAGTTTCTAATAATAGACAATGCCTTTTAAAGTTGAAAGTTTTTAATAATTTGTATGTAATATGAAAGGTGAATTTTCTGAAATTGAGATATATGATGTTTGTTAAACCCCTTAATGTCTTGGGCGTATTTTTCTTGAGGTTATTAATGGTTTTGTGCTTGTGTTACTTGAATTAGATACTTACTAATATTCTAATTTCTCAAAGGTTTGACATTTTCAAAGCTTTGATTACTGTACCGTTGGGAGCTACAAACCCACTATGTTCCCTTTAGGGATGAGTCACTATATGGGGGATACTCCTAGCTTTGGTACAGACCAGGCCAAAGAGTATCGTGCCAAGTAAAGCTTAGATAATTAACAAGGGGTTAGTACAAGGGATGCAATGAAGAAGATGACTCAGTATTGTGCTTAAGTTTCTTTTTTACCGTGGTATTCAAGCTGGTCTTTCTTCCTCCACGACTCTGCGTAACTCTCAGGTATAGTGTCTTACCCTCTCTTCTTTGATATTCCCTGTGCTTCTCTGTATAGCTTTTCTTCTTCTTTTTCTGGGCACAGTCAGGGTCATGGGCGTTCCTGGGTTGGTTTTGCCTGAGGGTCATGGGCGTTCCTGGGTTGGTTTTGCCTGAGCCAAGATCTTATTGGAGGTTGTTGGCAAAGTTAGTTTTGCAACAGCTCCACCTTATCACACTGTTCTATGCGCAACTTTCAAAGAAGTTTGAAAGTTTGTTTTTCATTTTGAATGATTGAATTCCCTCCTCCTCTCCAAGTGTGCGCATAAATATGACTTGTTCCTCACCTTAGGGTTGTGTGAAAACCTAGCCAACTCTCCTCCATCTATGCACCATTATGTAGGGTAGCTCACTACACCTTTCAAACAGAATACCTAGCCTCCACCTTCACCACTTGTGCGCATAGCAAGCCTCACTGTGGTGTTCATCTGGTGGCTTTCAAGAAAGGGTTCTTGCATCATTGACGAACGGTGGTGTGGATCACCATTAGAGGGTTTGAACCCTTCAAGCCTGACATCTGATCTCCCTGACTGATCATGCCAAAAACAAGGTAACATCATGTTGTCTTAAAGCATGAACCTATGTGTGCATGTATGTTCCGCAGTAAAATTTTTGTTTTACACCTTACATGCATCGGCCTTCAAAGGCCAGTTTACTTTCAGTAAGCACTGGAGCTGTAGTAAGCTTTTCTTTTAACACATGGAAGGCCATTGAACAAGCATCATCAAACAAAAATTCAGAATCTTTCACCAAGAGTTGGCTTAATGGTTTAGCAATCTTGGAGAAATCCTTGATGAACCACCTGTAAAAACCTGCATGTCCTAGGAAACTCCTAACAGCATTTATATTTACAGGAATGGGAAGTTGTTCAATTAACATTAATTTTGCTTTATCAACTTCAATCCCTGCATTAGAAATTTTGTGTCCCAGCACTATACCTTCAGTTACCATAAAATGGCACTTTTCCCAATTTAAAACCAGATTTGTCTCATTACATCTTTTCAAAATTTTGGATAAATTGTTCAAACAAAAATCAAAATTAGAGCCAAAAACAGAGAAGTCATCCATAAATACCTCTAGACCTTTCTCCACCATATCTGAAAAAATGGACAACATGCACCTTTGAATGTGGCAGGTGCATTGCAAAGGCCGAATGGCATTCTTCTGTATGCAAAGACTCCAAATGGGCAAGTAAAAGCTGTCTTTTCCTGGTCTTCAGGAGCTACAGGTATTTGGTTGTAGCCTGAATACCCATCCAAGAAGCAATAATAAGAGTGGCCCGCCAATCTTTCCAGCATTTGATCAATAAAGGGTAGTGGAAAATGATCTTTCCGTGTAGCTGTGTTCAATCTCCTGTAATCAACACACATTCTCCAACCCGTGATAGTTCTGGTTGGAATCAACTCTTGTTTTGCATTGGTAATTACTGTTACCCCACCCTTCTTTGGCACTGTTTGAACCGGACTTACCCAGGCAGCATCAGAAATTGGGTAAATCATTCCTGCATCAAGAAGCTTTACAACCTCTTTCCTTACCACCTCTTTCATTGTTGGGTTCAATCTCCTTTGTGGTTGCCTCACGGGTTTAATATCATTTTCCAGGAGAATCTTATGTGTACAAAAAGAAGGACTTATGCCCTTTAAATCAGCAATAGACCATCCTATTGCGGTTTTATGAGCTTTTAAAACTTCCACCAACTCCTTTTCTTGACCTTCGGATAGATCTTTGTTGATGATTACCGGATAAGTATTACCATCTCCCAAAAACACATATTTCAGAGTGTCTGGTAATGGTTTCAACTCAACTTTAGGGGCACCAACCTCTATGTCTTCAGCTTTTTCTTTCAGTATCTCCACAGTAATCCCTTCTTTTTCAAAAGGTACATAATCACGAGCCTTTAACTCATAATCAATCTCTTGAGGTCGTTCTTTCTTGTGTTGAACAGAATCAACTTGGAAACAATCATTATTCTCAGCCGGTCTCTTCATAGCTTCCGAAACATTGTAGATAATTTCCTCATCGTTCATTCTTAGTTTAATCATCCCTTGTTCAACATCAATTAGGGCTCGGGCTGTAGCCAAAAAGGGTCTTCCTAATAACATGGGTTTCTCACTCCCTTCTCCCATATCCAATACCACAAAGTCTGCAGGAAAGATAAACTTATCAACCTTGACAAGAATATCTTCTATGATACCATTAGGTTTCCTTACGGATCTGTCAGCCAATTGGAGTGATACCTCGGTGGGTTTCAATTCCTCAATCCCCAACGATTTGTAAACTGATAAGGGCATTAGATTAATGCTAGTCCCGAGATCACATAAAGCTTTCCCAATGCCAATATCACCAATAGCAATAGGAATATTAAAACTTCCTGGATCACTCAGCTTATCTGGAATTTTCTGCTGGATAAAAGCACTACACTCTTCAGTGAGTGTTACAGTTTGGCATTCCTGCAGTTTTTGTTTCCTGGATAAAAGATCCTTCATGAATTTCGCATACCCCGGCATATTTGCTAGGGCTTCCGCAAAAGGAATATTGATATGTAGTTTCTTGAAAATGTCCAAGAATCTATCATAATGTTTATTGTAGGCTCCCTTCTTGAATCTTTCTGGATAGGGTGCCTTAGACATAACATATTCGTGGCTTAACTCATGCTTTTCTTTTGCCACTACTGGTTGTTCTGCAACCTGCTCTTTTTCAATCCTGACTTCCTTTTCTTTTTCTATTATAATTACCTCAATCTCTGGTTCAATTGCTTCCTTCTCTTGTTCCTCTTTCCCTTTTTCCAACTTTATAGGTGGTTTTGTTGGAACTGTTAGTATCTTACCACTTCTTGTTGTAACAGCCATACAGTCATCCTTTGGATTGTTGACTGTATTGCTTGGAAAGGTACCTGGAATTCTTTCTGAAAATTGTTTGGCTAGCTGGCCTATCTGATTCTCTAGATTTTTAATGGAAGCATTTGTGTTTTTATTGTTGGCTCTTGTTTCTTCCATGAAAGCATTGGTATGTTGAGCCATATCATTGGAAGCCTTAGCCATTTGAGCGAAAGCTTTTTCCCACTCGGCTGGCTCTTTTTGCTGAGTCTGTGAAGATTGAGTATAATTATTGTTAGTTTTGAAATCTATACCTGATCCTTGAGTCCTCCGTTGAAAATTGTTGTTACCACCAGGGAAATTTTGATTTCGCTGAAAATTTTGTTGTTGAGGACGCTGATCGTACCAGATCCCATTCACCTGTAATTGTTGAAGTGAATCTTCGGATGATGGATTTGGACACTCACTGGATTCATGACTTTCTTGGCATTGGTCACAAATCAGTGTAGTTGTTTGAACCTTTGACACTTGAAACTTGTCAAATTTTTCACTTAAGCTGTCAAACTTTTTAGATAATGATATTACATCACTATCTGCTGGTTTTGTTACTGCTCTTTGTGTGGGAACTAGCACACTTTCATTTTCATTTCTTGCAAGCTTTTTGATAAACTCAATAGCCTGCTCAGATGTGGTTTCCCGAATAGAACCTCCAGCGGCAGTATTTATTATCATCCTTGTTTCAGGGGTGATTCCATTGAAAAATATCACCACTTTTCTGTCATCATCTCCTTCGTAATGTGCACATTTCTTGTTTAGTTCCTGGAATCTGTTCCATGTTGCACAGAGTGATTCTCCTTCCAACTGGCGAAAGTTTGTGATTTCACTCACCAGCTGATTATATTTTTCCATGGAGAAGAAATGATCAAAGAATTTGCTGGACAGATCTTCCCATGTAAGGATGCTGTTTGCTGGCTGTCGTTCGATCCACCTCAATGCTTTTCCCTTAACAGCAAAAGGGAACAACCGGAGCCTGATAGAATCTGTAGATACTCCATTGTGTTTGGTTGTATCACAGACCATCAGGAATCGGTCTATAAACTCATGTGGATCTTCATCATCAGCACCAGAAAATTGAATCCTTTCCACCAAAGAAATTAATGATGGCTTGAGTTCAAAATTGTTGGCCTCCACATTTGGCCTGACTATGCTTGAATTGGCCCTATTGAATACTGGAGTCATAATTGTATTCAATAGTCTTGGAGGTTGATTGTTGGCATTTCCTCCTCTTCCATGACCAGCATTGTTATTTTCTGCCATCTCTTGAATTGGTTGTAAAGGTATGTGCTTCAAATCTTCCCAAATGATCTGTCTAGCAGCCTTCCTTAGTTGCTTTTCTGTCTTTGTAATTTCAGAATCTATTACAAAGTCTTTAGGCGGAAGTCTACCTCGCATAAAAATCAGAGAAAATTATTAGTAGCACCTGAACAACACAAAATAAGATAAAAAGAATAAAGAATAGGAATCTAATCTCAAGAATCTACGGTTATTTGTAATATTGAAAACTCAATCCCCGGCAACGGCGCCAAAAACTTGTTGCGTAATCGGCAAGTGCACCGATCGTTCCAAGTAATAAAGTGATAAATAAGATCGTCTCCACAGGGATTGGAAAACAATTACTACTATAACCAGTCCTCTTAATTTAGATTAATCGATTTGTGTTTCCACACTATAGTAACTAAAAATGTAAAGACTTGTTTTTAGGTTTTTCTGAAAAAGACTTAAAATAAATGAAGAAATGTTTTTGTAGAAGAAGTGATGAAGAAGACTGTAGCCAAGGTACATTCACCAATTGTTCCCAATTTTACTTTGCATTGATTCATAATACTTATCGAAATTAACAACTCAGACAAATTATCATCTTTTTAGAATAATTAGTTAGATCCCAATCCCTTGGTGATCTAACCCTTTACTTCAGTTGGAACCCTAATCCCTTAGTAATCCCGCCTGAAAATAAGCATTATGTAGATAAATCCCACGACTGCAATCCATACAAGTCTATCCCTAGAACATGCATGGAGAGTCATCTTTATCCCCTTTCAGGATCAGTATTCCAATATCCCTATTGCGAACCCTGATCCCCAGAATATTATTCCCTATTAGGTTGATCAGATCTAACAGAAATAATATCAATACGTGCAAGATAAAGACAAAATATATTAAAATCAATACATATAATGATTCAATCCTTGTAACAATTGTTCGCAAAGGGATCATGCCCTTGACTACAGAAATAGATCTAGCCAATCAACATCATGATCGCTGATCTGATTTCAACATGAACTGAAAATAAAATAAAAGAAAAGTACAAGAACGGAACGACGAACACGAAGAACGCCTTCCTCCTTCAGTCGGATCTGCTCCTCTAGGTCTTTTTGGTCTATATCAGATGTGTCTTTTCCTTCAAAGGTTGAGTCTCTTTTTATAAGAGACTTTTGACCTAATTTGTGAATTTGAATTCCCATCCTTTCGCGCTTCCCACGCTGACAGCGCCACTCCCGCGCTGTCAGCGTGGGAGTTTCTGCCAATTTTTCTTCTCCCGCGCTGATGGCGCGGATCTCGCGCTCTCAGCGCGGGATCTTCTGCCAATTTTTCTTCTCCCACGCTCAGAGCGCCATCCCCGCGCTCTGAGCGTGGGAACCTAGGTCTCTTTTGCAATGTTTTTGCCTTCTTTTGTGTATCTTCCTTGATATTCAGACTTTGGATGTTTTTACTCTTTTTCTCTGTCTTTCTTGCAATGATTGAGTCATTTTATTCTTCTTTTTGCCTTGTAATTTCCTATATGTTGATCGCATATCAGTCACGTTTCTTAACTTGGGCAGAGTATCACCATAACACTTCGTTTCACAGCTCCACTGGCTTGACTCCTTACCACATCACGTTCGGTAGAGCTCCACCCAACCTCTTGGCATACACCTTGGGTTCTTCATCTAATGATGCTGTGGACGACATGTTGTCTTCGCGGGAGTCCTTCCTCGCAACAGTAAAAGAAAATTTACTCAGAACTCAAACACAGATGAAAAATCAAGTGGATAAGAAGCGCAAAGATAGAAGCTTTACCGTGGGTGAGCAGGTTTTGCTACGTCTTCAACCATTCCGACAATTGTCCGTCCACCGTAGATCTGCTCAAAAGTTGTCTCTCCGCTTCTACGGACCCTTAGAAGTCCTGGAACGCATAGGTCCGGTGGCCTACCGCTTAAGGCTCCCACCTTTCGCTCGCATACATCCGGTCTTCCATGTCTCCTTGTTGAGACCGTTCAAATCAGACAGTCACTGCCAGATCCACGATCTACCGGAGTCTTCCCGCGATCTCCCGTTGGCACATACCCCAGCAGCGGTAGTTGGAACAAGGGAAATCTGGCATCAGGGTACTAAGGTTAACCAGGTTTTGGTTCAATGGCGGGGTTTGGCCCCTGAAGATTGCTCTTGGGAAGATGCCAACCTTATTGGTCACGATGACCTTCGGGTTCCCTCAGCACCACTCACCAACCTTCCCTCACATCCCCTCAACATCCCACAAAACCATTCCCCACAAAATGACTCTCTGCTTCCCTCCACTCAACTCCCTCAAAACCACTCCACATACCCAGTTAATGCCCCACCGACACAATCTAACATTACAAACCACTTCACCGTGTCCCAAGAGCCACCTTCTCAACCACTTCCTGTGCCCCCAATTAATTACCCATCCCATCAACTCCTCTCTTCCCATTGGACCGCGTACTCCACATTTTCCCCATAATGGATTGCC
>JAVKPL010005919.1:0-25163 GCA_032173675.1 Gastrolobium villosum | reverse complement strand
TGAACCAACATCCAAAAACTCAAAATCTAGACCTAATGAGACTGTACTGGATATGGATACAATATACTACATTGGTAACGATATCGATGATGATGAAGATGTAGTTACTACAGATGCGTATGTTGGATGGAAAATATTAAAATATATTGAGATTTATGTTGAAGTTGATGCTGGTCAGTCTTCATCTTTACCGGTGCATGCAGCAACTACTGCATACTGTACTGGTCAAGAAGGTACAGTTGTACGATCTTCCGCACCTCCTCAGTAGCATTGGATGAGGATGAAGGAGGTGGACTATAGGGACAGCGAAGATGACAGGAGACCCTGAAAGTGAAATTCCTCCAGGTGATTCGCCTAAGACACTGATGTGAACGGAAATTTTGACGCAGACACGAGCACGGTAAGTTGACCTAGCCTTGTCACCACTTCACCCAGCCTTGTTGACACAGTCAGTAGTAGTGGTAAGTTTATAAATTGTGACATTTGCTTTAGACAATTTATTATTTGTGGTGATATTCATTCAGACAAATGAGAGTTGATGTTTAGATGCAGGGACAGCGGTTAATTGGGCCCACCCTAATGACGAGTTGGAACTCATGTATGGGGATGATGACTTGCATGGAGGTTGGAAGTTAGGAGATCCATTATTTGTGCAACAAGAATTTGGATCCAAACCTGAAATGCAACATGCTGTGAAGATACATTGTATGAAGGGGCGCAGGACAACCATAGTTGAAAAAAGCGACGAATCAAGATTTGTTATGAAGTGTAAAAACCATGCTGACGGTTGTCCCTGGTATATGAGGGCAATTAAGCCGAAGAAGGGAGCTAACTGGGTGGTCCGTAAATGGGGTCAAGGGCACACATGCCTAAATCAGGGCTTATCACAGGATCATAGACAGTTGGATTCAGATGTCATTTGTGCAACTATAATGAGTATGTATTCTACTGTGTACTTAATGATTTAGTATAATTGAGAATATAGTAAAGTTATTTTTTTCCAGATATGTTAAAGGAAGATCCATCCACAAAACCAGCTCTGATACAAGAGAGGATACAGGGAATATATGGATACAACATAACGTACAGGAAGGCCTGGAAGGCAAAAATGAAGGCCATTGTTAAGTTGTATGGTGACTGGGAGAAATCGTACGGATTCTTGCCCAATTGGTTGACGTATATGACGCAGGTGAATGTGGGTTCTGTGTTCAAACTTGATACAAATCAATGTTTTGACGAACGTCGGGTTTATACAGACAGGGTCATATTTCATAGGGTTTTGTTGGACATTTCACCAATGCATTGAGGCATTCAAATACTGCAAACCTATAATTCAAATTGACGGCACTCATCTGTATGGGAAGTACAGAGGAACTCTCTTGATTGCTACATCTCAGGATGGGGATGGATATCTGCTTCCTATTGCCTTTGTTGTTGTTCCTCCAGGTGAGAGGTTGGAAGATTGGTCTTGGTTTCTAAGCCTTTTACGTTTTCATGTCACACATAGGCACGGTATTTGCCTAATATCCGATCGTCATCGAAGCATCATTAGGGCGGTCAAAGATCACGCTGGGTGGCAGCCTCCATATGCTTATCATGTATTTTGTCTACGTCACATCGGAAGCAACTTCAATTCCCGCTTTAGGAATGTGGAATTGAAGAAAACGGTGATGAAATTAGGTAATGTATTAGCAGTTGTGATGCCTAATAAATGCAATTTCAATACCCGCTTTATAAATGCATTATAAAATCGTAACTAACCAATTGCATTTGTGGCTTCATTGTTTTACAGGGTACACATGTTCAAAGATCAATTTCGACATTCGATACAAGGAATTTATTGACAACAATCCTGAAGTGGCTTCATGGTTGGATGCGATTCCAAAAGAGCAATGGTGCAGGTCGTATGATGAGGCAGGACGTAGGTTTGGTCATATGACAACCAACCTATCTGAGTGTGTGAATAAGGTGCTTCGTGGAGCACGTAATCTGCCGATAACTGCATTGGTCAAGATGACCTTCAGTAGACTCGTTGAGTATTTCGTCAAGAGACGTGAAGCCATTGAAAAAGATATCTCACAAGGAAGGATAATTTCAAAGAAGGTTGAGGCAGCTTTGGAAAAAAATGATGAATTGGCCGGCACTTATCGTGTGAGGATATATGATAGTTCCCTGTTATTGTTTGAGGTTGAGGATGCCTACAATCAATCTACTCACGAGGTTGGTGACACCATGAGAGTGGACTTAGTCAATCGTAAATGTCAGTGTGGTAGGTTTACAGCAAGGAGGTATCCCTGCAGCCATGTTTTAGCAGTTTGCAAGGCAGCCAGGTTAAACCATTATGATTATGTGGATGATATTTTTAAAATCCCAACCATTTCTAAAGTATATGCTGAACACTGGTTTCCTATTGGCAATGAATTGTTGATTCCATCCGTTATTGGGCCTACTGTAATTCCGGATTCACGGTTGGTACGTGCAAAAGGAAGACCAAAGTCTTCAAGGATTCAGAATGAGATGGATTGGGTTGAGTCTCAACCGACGAGCAGTCAGAGCAGATGTAAGCATTGCAAGCAAGTTGGACATAACATTCGTACATGTCCATTGAGACTAAGACAAGCATGATTATGTATTGTTTCTATGTAGTACTTTGTTTTGTAATGACGTTTAGTATTTACGTATTTTTTTGTTTGTAATGACGTTTAGTACTTTGTTTTGTAATGACGTTTTGTAATGACGTTTATTATTTACGTATTCCTTACATGATTATGTACTCGTTCCGTATTGTGCATTCCGAATGCATACCATACCCATTTACCCCTTCCCCGAGTCAGTTAAGGTAATTGTATTAGGGTGCAATTCAAAATAGGCTTAAAGAATGGCCAAAACAGAAGCTGATGCTGCATAACCAACTGGTCTACCCGGGTAACCTGTACTGGTCTACCCGGGTACATGCTACCCGAGTACACCAATTCGTGGTACCCGGGTAGATCAGTTGGTTATGCAGCATCAGTTTGATTTTTGGCCATTTTTTAAGCGTTTTATGAATTGTTTTGTAATACCCACATACAATATGACTTGGGGTGGATTGATTTCGTACAAATAGGCAACCGGAAGCATAATGTGTGCCAATCAATGTTGAACGTCCATATTAAAGAACTTTGGTTTGAATTGTTTTCCGTATTACTAATGACAATGTTAATTAAAAGACCCTTAGACAAGGATAAAACCGACAAGTATGAATTTGCGGAAAACGAAAATTGCATTCATTCAAATATTGATCATCCAACATACAAAAAGATCCATGCAATGTAGGTCCAAAATTCAAAATACAAAATACAAAATACACAAATCCGATTGATTTAAACTCTATGGACACTAATAGGACACACTAATCCGATTGCGTGTCCTCCCCATTCTCATCATCCTCATCCACATCATCAGAGTCCTCCTGTGGATGGGCACCCTTGCCAACTAAACCCTCTAACTGTGTAACCCTTCTGTCCAACCGTGAAACACTTCTGTCCATCTGGTTCCGCCACTTGTTCGTGCTCTGTCTATATCCTCTAAAGTCAGTAGACAGTCTCCACATGGATGCCATGACATGATCAAGTGTCCATCCACCCTCAGGAGGAGCTGGTGGTCGCCCTCTGCGGGTGGGACGTGTCTGTCCGTCATCAACCTCATCATCATCGTCGTCATCATCAAGGCCTGCATCATAAACCATGAAAAGCAAAAATGCCACATTAAAAAAAATGCAAAACAAGAATGCATAAGCCCATAAACCCAAACACATCACCTGCAGGTGCATCCTCCATCTCAGCATCGTGGTGGACTGGGATCTCAGGTGGTTCTGGTGCCTTCTTCCAGTACCAGGGACCCGCTCTGCTCCGCTGGATCCCACACTGCTTCAGAAGCCTCTCACCAAATATGGCATTCCACCCTGTGGCGACCTTAAAGTTCTCTGTCGCCATAGGCACACCAAATCTATGTAGGATCTTCTGCACCAGGAATGCAAAAGGCAATTCAGCCTTCTTGGACTTGGCAGCCTTCCACATCAATATGCAAATATAATGCCTCCAGTTCACCTCCCTGCGGTGGAGGAGGGCCCGCAATATGACAAAGTCTCCTTCTAGCACCTTGGAATGATTATGTGGGCGCTGAAAAATAATATGTGTCACCACATAATGGAGAATACGAGCAGACACCGACAAGTTGCTCACAGGGTAATGAGAAAAATGTCCGGCCTCAGCGTCTGCCCTCCTGGTCTCTGTGACAATGGTCTCCCTGTCATAATCACCAAAGATATGATGGTTGTCTCCATCATATAGGGCTGCTCCTGTGACAACATCAAAATCATACCCCAGTAGCTCTGTCCATATGGGCGCAGTCATGACGATATCAATCCCGCAGACACGGGAAGTCAGCTCGCCATTCGCATAGCCAAGGTTCTGGTAGAAGGCTCTAACCATCACCTCCGAGTATGGGCATCTCATCTCCGCAAGCACAATTAAATGTGTCTCCTCAAGTAGCGGCACAATGTCAAAATTCTCCAAATTGAAGAAGGCCGAATCCAGTGATTTCGGCTCGCAGATCTTCCTGCTCATGAAATACTTCACATACTTCTCGTGGGCAGCTACGTCGTCATCAAACAAATAACCGAATGCCAAGTCCGGAGCCTGACTCGCACCAGCCTGCGGCTGAGAGGATGATGACCCATCCTGTCGCCGCTTGCTTCTTCGCTCGTTTTCCACCAACGGCAGCTTTGAGATGCTTCTGGCACTCATTGTGTCACACAATTAAACTGAAATAAAATGCCAACATCAGAAAAATAAACATACAGATTAGGGTTAGGGCTAGGGTAACACATACAAATTGATAAAATTATTCGGTCATAATAAAATAATATAAACGAAAATACAAGGAATTGATAAATTTTCAAATGAGGGAGGGATATATCTCATCAAATCAATCAAACGAAAAAAAACCTTGGATCAATTGCAATCGGTGGAAGGCATAGAGGATCACACGTCCGCCGGTGATGATCAGAAACAACACTAATTTGTGCAAGATTAGACCTAAAAATCGCGCCTAATATGCACCTCCAGCAGCTCTACTTGGGTACCCCTTTGTGGGTTTTCCAAATGGGGCTGCTGGGCTATATAAAAAACCTTCTGGTCGACACTTACCCGGGTACACACCTATGTACCCGGGTAAGTAATTCAAAGGATTTCCAGAAACGTAGAAATCTACCCAGGTACACACCTACCTACCCGGGTAGGCCAGAAAATTCAAAAAATACCCGGGTACGTAGTTGTGTACCCGGGTAGGCTTCGTGGTCAACGGTCAAACAGGGGCAGATTGGTGTTATGTTTTTGGGAGGGGTTAAATTTTCGTATTAGTTTCAAATGAGGGTCAAATTAGTAATTAATTATTAAATAAGGGCCATAAGGGTCAAAAAGCTGGGGTCTTAGCTGGGCTTCTTTTTGGGCCCGTGACCATGTCCATAACTAAGTTAAGATATATATGCGTTAAATTCAATCTTATAAAATATTATTATATCCTTCTAAATTTATTTTTTATTTTTTATTTTTTTTAGTACACGTCTAAATTGATCTTATTCTGTATATGTTGTGATAAGAAATATTTAAAAAGATATTATACCTATATTTTTCATATATGCTCTGTTTATTTCTCTTCGAAATTATTAGATCTGGAGAAAGAAAATATAACATCTGAAGAGGAGGAGAAAGAAAATAATATGTTTTTCTTGTTTATCAAATCTTTGTTAATTGTTGTAGTTAAATTTTATTCGATCCCCGGCAGTGTGTATGGAAAAGGTTTTGTTGGGAAAGATTTACCCACTTAATGTGATCTCTCACCTCGAAAGGATTAGTTTTCGGCTATCGGCTGAAGGATAACCTGGGGAATCAAAAAAAAAAAAAACATCTGAAGAGGAGAAAGAAAATAATATGTTTTTCTTGTCTATCAAATCTTTGTTAATTGTTGTAGTTAAATTTTTCAACTAAACACCTACTTTATTTTTTTTATATCAACCCTAATTACATCTTCGAGGTGAGTAACTTCCTCAGGTACTATTCCCACAAGCTTTAACTCTTTGAATCAGCTATGAGATTAATCCCGAGTGCAGGGCAAATTAAGGATCAAGGCCTTATGTCGTTCCCCAAGATGACATTGGTGGAAACACCTGGCTTTTTTCATTCCCATTGTATCTACTCCTCTCTAACACCATTAAATCACAATATCTAGAGGAGAAAGAAAATATGAAGGTTGTGATCTAATGGTGTTAGAAAAAGGTAATAAAGGTATCCAAAAAAAAAAAGGTAGCAAAATAGGCATAAATAAAACATAGACATAATATTCTATGGAAAAAATATTTATCCTTTTAAAGGATATAATTTTGTGTCATTTTAGATGAAATGACCTCATTTTGGTGTATAATTGGTGAATTTTTATCTTATTTCTCTTCTTAATTTTATGAAGGAGAGAGAATATAAAAAAATCAATAATTATGCACCTAAACGACATTGTTCATCTAAAATGACACAAAGTTATATCCTTTAAAAAGATAAATATTTTTTCCATATTTTATTTGGAGTTTATAAGCATTTTATAGAAATTCTAGGGCTTAATTGGATTAATTCCGTTAATGTAAGCCTTACTTGACTATTTCCTTATTTTGATGTTGTATAATTGTATTCATATATTTGAACCAATAATGTCAAATACGAGGTCTGTTGAAACTTTATACATGACAATGATAAATTAGCTACTAATTATGAACTCTTGTAATTTGTACATTGTTGCAGTTTTTCTTGGAACTTTCATTATTCAAGTTCAATATTGTGTTTACTCCATCTATTTTTCATTTTCATATTACTATTATATTTTTATTTTCTTACTATCATTGATTTTTTTATATACACTATCATTGTTTTCATATTCATACTATGATTGACTTTTAATAATTTTGACTTTTAATAATTTTTACATTAAAATTTTTCAATTATAATGCAGTATTTAGATAAGGTAACATCCATTCTATACAAAATGAAATAAGTAAATTAATATGTTTAAAATCTTGATTATATGTCATTTTGTTTATAAAAAAACAATTCTCAATCTAAATGGAGCCTTAAATTTTCCTTTAGCCAATTCAGTTATAATAAATGAGTAAATAAATAAATAACCAGAAAGAAAACTCACTATTTGAACTACTGATACATTTTCCATTATTTTGAGTTTAATGATTTTTTTTTTATAAATAAAACACGTTAACAATGTAATTATATAATTTAAAAAACTATTTATAATATATTAAATATATTTTACATCATCTGTACATAATTTTAAAGATTTTTTTTTTTTGTGAGGGGTGTCACAAGTTCAACAACAGCACACTACAAAAAACAAGGCCGGCAGCGACATCAGTTTAACCACATTTATTAAAATGTTGATAAAAATCCAAAAATACCCCCCATTTGCCACATTAATTTCAAAATGAAGTAAAATTGTTTTGAGTTTTTTTCTCTTTAAAAAATAGTTTTCATTTTTTCTTAATATAATTTCTGTTCATCTTTTATTCGTCTATTCTGTTTAGGGATAAACCTTAAACTTTTCTTCGTTCTTTCATGCTTAAAATCTAATAGAGTTCAACTTGTAACTCAATTCCTTTCTTAATCCTGAGCTTCAAATCTTGATATTTGGTACACAAAATCCTGAATGCTAAGGTGACTCTGCTTTCATATCCTTATATATCTATGAATGTTCTCAATATTTTTTGGTATTATATATTTTTTTAATTATTATTAAAATTTCAAGTTTAGGTTTCATCTCTATTGTTAAATTCGAAGTGTCGATCTCAGATCTGTTTTTCCCTGCAATTAAGGTTCTGAAATTATAATGGAACTTCAGTTTTTAGGTTTTTGTTCTGAAATTATTTTGGATGAGGTTGAAGTTGCGAAGAAACGTTTTGGGAAGCTGAACATGATAGTGATGAACGCAGGCACAGAGGCTTGTGTTCATTGTGGTGACATCGATTCAGCTCTGAGGATATTCCATGAGATGAAAAACCCCAAGGGTTGTGGTGTGGATACTGTCACATATGTTGCGCTCTTGAAGGTATTCAGATGTATGTGATTTTCGCAATTTCTTTTTTCTTTCCAAAATATTCGTTGGTTTTTTTCTTATAAGTATTCTGGTCGTGGAAATGATGAAGTAACCGAATGATACTCTGTAACTAAGGTATCTTTGGATGGTGGAGCAGAGTAAATTTTTTATTTTAAGAAAATATTCTATTATTTGAGAATTTTCTTAAAATGAAAGGAATAAAATGAGTTTATTGAGGTTGCTTAAATTAATTATTCTTTAATTCGTTAAATAAATATTATTTGTAATTGGAAAGTGTTTATTGAGTTTAAAAGAAAATTTTATCACACACATATGCTATTAGATATTGAATGGTGAAAGGCTAATAATAGCATAAGAGACTGTGTAAGTAAGGAATTGTTTTGATACTCTATTGCTAACAAGAGAGGAGGCTCAATGTGAGCTTGATATGCCTGCATAGTTAGCTTTGCTTACCTTATATTAGACTCTCTACAACTTTCTATTACCCTCAAAAGTATTAATCATAAATGTTCATATATATGCTCTTTTTATATCACGTAGTTCATAGTTCTTAACATGTACTAAACAAGATGTTATGGATTTTGCCATCTTTGTTTCTTTAATAAGGGAAGACAAGAGATGGGGAGTTATTCCAAGAGGCGAGGAATTTAAGTAAAATATCATGGCATCTGTGGTTTCCATTACCAATTTTATAAGAAGCGCTCGGGATATGTAAATATGGAAAGTTGAAGCATATTGTTGCTTGTGTTGCTGTCAGTTGTCCTTTCTTTATAAAAATTAGAAGAAAAAAAATTATGAATTATTACCATCATTGATTTCTCTGAATCAATTTAGAGGTTTGCATTTACTAACTACAGGGTGTTGTCTAGCTAAATCTTTTTAAAAAAATTATTTCATTGATCTACTTGTACTTTTTGTGTTTAATATGTTGAATTTTGGTAAGGTTGGAGCTAGATCACTAAATTGTAATTGGGTCTTTGTTATTATATAGGTGACAGGAACTGATAGCCAAAATACTACCAGTCAGAATGGCCGTATTGTATGTGTCTGCCATGGCAACTTACTCTCAAGAACTTCTCGGACATTGACAAGCTTTATATTCATGGTGTTCTTCTTTTGAAAGATGAATATAGCCTATTTGTGTATGACAGTGCAAGCATGGTAACTAGATATCAAGTTTCTAAGTGATGTTTATTGTTATCATTTCTGAAGTATATTTTCATTCTGCTTAAAAGTTATTAGTTGTTTGATATATGAACTAGAAGCAAGGGATTTTCATTTACGCCCTTTCTTGATGTAGTGAGTACTTTATTTTGATAGTAAGCTTAACCTTCAATCTGTCTTACGTAAAATTAGAAGTTAATAATGTATTGGGAAAAACCAAATTTGGAAAAGCAACTATACATGTTTTATACAAAAGAAGAAGAAGAAGAAGAATAAAGAAGGTCCATTAGTCCATACATGGGGATTGTATGAAATATTAATATAAATTAAACAGGATAAAGTCTCATTCTCTCCACAAGCTTAAGCTTTTGCGGTGAATGGTGATTCATCAATTTGGAGGATGAAATTTTCTAAAATATGCTTAGTAGAAGTATATCACTAATTCATAATTATTCTAATGTATTTATCCTTTAAAAGATTCAGTATTATGTTTTCTTTAGATATTTATTGCAGAATTTCTACCCACTGCTTTATGGGAAATCACATCCATATCATCACTCTATCCATCATGAGTTAAACTTGTTAACCAGTGGGAGCAAAATACATCCACAATCCAGGTCCATTGTTGATCTCTACCTACTTTCTATGACAAGTAGAACAAACATTTGTTCAGTGTATATTGTAAGATCTCACACCCAAAGTTAATTTTTACATTTTTTCCTTTTTAACGCTTACAACTGGTTTCTGTAAAGACATTATCTAAGTACAAAAGTGTGGCTCAGTTGTAACGCTTGGTGCTATAGAGAGATGATGACAATCCTGGTTGAATTTACTATTAATTAAAGCTAGAAAAAGGGTTAGAATTGGTGTCTCATTTATTTCTGTTTGCTATTTTTCGTCTTCTGTTTCTGCTTAGTTTGTTTCTCTTATTTCTTTTGTGGGGCTTTGCCCCTGTTGTTACCAAAAAAAAAAATGCTTGAATGGAGAGCCGAATTTGTATCCCTTTCTATTCTACAAAATCTGCAGGGGTTCTGATATGCATCTCCTTATCTAAAAATATTGGTGGATCTCACATGATTTTATTTATTTATTTATTTTAATGAGTGACTCACCTACTCTGAGAGGGGAAGATTCGAAATTAGAAGAATACTAGATCAATAAATTGTCATGGCTGACACCTTAGTTTTCTTCAAGCTTTTATCTTGTAATTGCTGCCGAGCTGCTTTATTTAGCAGTTAATCATTCATGACTTGAATGCTATTTGTTGCTGATGATTGAGGAAAACGCAGACGAATATTTCATGAATTTGTCAATGTAATTCTTGTCTTGCAGTTTGGACTTGACCCCACTCTTACAACTAATCGATCATGTATGAAAACTGTAAAGTGAATATTTTGGTGTAACTCTTTTTATTTCATTATCTAAGATAAGAGATTTTACTTTGCTATTATTTTTCCGTTTCTCACTTCAGATTATACATTGTGCTTAAACCTTTTATTGAGGTGTTTGAACATAGCAAAAATGGTCTTTTGTTCTATATGTAATGCTTTCCAGAGCAATTTTTAGATGACAAGCACTGTATTGTAAATTTTTTAACTTTCTGGGTTCTTTCTTTATGATCCTATTGCTTCTTTAAAATATCCATTACAATTAGTTTGCTGATAGTGATTTTCAACTTAATGAAGGAGTTCGTTTACTTCCTTGTAACATACTTAAGGATATTTAGGGCTTTCTCAACGAAAAATAATTTACAATATGGATATATATGATAGATATGTGTTTGGAATTGATTAACGTACAACTTAATTTCCTCCTAGATTTATTAAGCAAAAACCAAAAGTCTCCATGATTGACGGTTGCACTTTCATATAATTATTTTATATGAAACTGTAAAAGATGTCACATTTTTATACTTAAAACTCCCATAGGTTTTTTTCCTTGTCTCTATAAGGATGCATGTTGAGTTCAGTTTTGTTCTCATCTCAATGACCTCAAACGAAGTCATGCATATCTGTTATAATTGCATATACCATGTCCTGTGCATTTGTTGGTTATAAAGTATTGCACAAATGTTTCTTTAAAAATGGAATGATAAAATTAAAATAGCATTTATATGAATTAAAATAAATATTGTATATGGAATACAATTAAAAAAAGTTTAAATTACAAAACAATTAAAAAATTTAATCCTGTTTTATCCTGAAGAGAGTTGTGTATGAACAAATATTTAGCCATAGCTTTTGAGAGTGAACTGGCCTTTGAAGGCCGATGCATGTAAGGTGTAAAACAAAATTTTTACTGCGGAACATACATGCACACATAGGTTCATGCTTTAAGACAACATGATGTTACCTTATTTTTGGCCTGATCAGTCATGGAGATCAGATGTCAGGCTTGAAGGGTTCAAACCCTCTAATGGTGATCCATACCACCGTTCGTCAATGATGCAAGAACCCTTTCTTGAAAGCCACCAGATGAACACCACAGTGAGGCTTGCTATGTGCACAAGTGGTGAAGGTGGAGGCTAGGTATTCTGTTTGGAAAGGTGTAGTGAACTACCCTACAGAATGGTGCATAGATGGATGAGAGTTGGCTAGGTTTTTTCAAAACCCTAAGGTGAGGAACAAGTGTTATGCGCACACTTGGAGAGGAGGAGAGATTTAAATCATTCAAAATGAAAACCAACTTTCAAACACATTTGAAATTTGCGCATGGAACAGGGGAGGATAAGGTGGAGCTGTTGCAAAACCAATTTTGCCAACAACCTCCAATCTTATCCTCATGAAATTAAGTTCAAAATAATTTAAACTTAAATTCATAAACTATCATATAGTATACTTTTCATGCGCATAATTCAGCCCTAGAAGGGGTCCAAATATATTGAGTAGTTGCATTCAAAATTTGAATCAACTCACCCACTGATTCCCTCAACCACCAAATCTGAATGGAGCTTTGTTTTAAGTGATAAGATGACATCCTTATCACTCAAATTTGCGCACCAAACAGCCCAAGGATGTGCTCCAAAGATGCTTCTTGATCCAAGAAATATGCTCCAATAAGATCCTGTCTTATCCTTTTGTTATGAAACAACTTTTCAAAGCCAATTCAAATTCGAATTCAAACACTTGAATTCAAATGTTCAAACATTCAAATTCAAAATTTAAAATTCAAAATTCAAAATTTTAAATTTCAAATTAAAAATTTGAATTTCAAAATTCAAATTTCAAATTTCAAATTTCAAATTCAAAATTCGAATTACGAAATTCAAATTCCAAATTCAAATTTCAAAATTCAAAATTCAAATTCAAAATTCGAAATTCAAATATTTGATTATTAATTTAACTAATTAAATTAATTAGTAATGGCTTGGACTATCCAAGCCCATTACTAAGCTCCATGCACCACCCACCCATTTAGGTGGGCTTCCAAACAGCTTCTTGAGCTAACAACCATTATTAGGCCTAATACCTTTAAAGCTAGTCCATCATAACTACAAGGTGTTAGTGTGTGACCCATTAGGTCCAACTTAGCTTCTGACATAACTCGGCTTGGGCCCAACAAGCCCACAACCCAATTAATGACAACACAGAGCACTAGCAATGCTTTGTTGCCCCAGAACTAGTCAGATTAATGACTTGATCATCCTATTGCACATATTTGGTTACCGTATGTATTTCCTTTCATCTCGGTTATCTTCCCATTAACCTAGGGTAAGGAAATATATCAACCCCTGCGGTTTAGGGTAAGCTTTATTCGAAATAGGAAATCTTCAATTTACTGACTCTAAAGGCAGATCATCTCATGATCTCTTTTACTATGCATAGATTCCCGAGTCCCTGTAAATGTCATCCCGATTTCTCCGGTTTACAGATAACCTAATCTCTCACAGAGATTTGACGAATTCCTTCAGCTTATTACCCTAGCCCTGTGCCCTTTAAGGACACGCCCAACAGTATACCTATGAGTCTCCATGTTTCAGGCAGACGAAGCAACAATCAAAACATGCCTTCAAGAACACAGTCTAGGTAATAACTTCTGGTCTAAGGAAAGAGATACCCAAACATAAAGAGATTACTCTAATGACACTATCTGTGAGATTTCCTCATAGAGTCTCTTTTTGGGTCTGTTCAGTGCAAGCTATACTCTTATAGGTCCACCCACGACTTTAGCTAAGATATCTCCATATCTGCAGCTCATGAGGTCTTTACCTTGTATCCATATACAAGTAGATAAGTCGTACTAGTCTTTACTCGAGATCATTGATCCCCAAACTCAGTGTCTCTAGACTAGGAACATATAATTAGGAATAGACATGCAATATCCTTGAATCCTCATGATCGTGATCTCATCACAGATACTCAAGAGATACCTGTTCTATTCCAAGGGGTTTATCCAGTTCGTTCATATAATATTAACAGTAATATCGAGACACAATATGAAACTGAATAAATAGTGCTTTCATTTATTTGTGACAAACAAAGTTCTACATCTAGTGTCCTTTATTTAATCAAAAGATTGTCTCTAGACACCCATATGCTAATAGCTTTGAGTCATGTTTTTATAGAACATATGTTATTGACTTAACAACTATTGATATATAAGTTACTTGCCTTGTAATAGCTACATCAAGATCGGATTTAAGAACTCGTGCTCATTGCAAAGACCATGCTAAAGAAAGGTTCCTCTCCCACTTACTCATTAATTACTTTGTAATGTTTACTTAAAACTATTCATGCCTATCTTTTGAAATCTCTTACACTTGAGATTTTTCTCATCTTCAGGAGAGCTTATATTGAGAACTAATGAATTAGCAACCATTGGTGTCATCTTCCATTTCATGTACCCTATGTTTTTTTCTTCATTATTTCCTTTGAAATTATACTTTTTATATTAATTTGAATTCAAGATTTGTTGTCATCACTTGGTGAATGATGAGTAATTAAGGCCAATAAGCATTAAGAACCTTTTGATTTCCATTGGACATGAGTGGTAAAATAGGGAATTGGATTTGGGTTTTGTAGAATTTGCTAGTTTTCTCTAATTAGGTAAATTTTAAATCCTCAAATTAAGAACAAAAGAGTATGTGTTCAATAAGTTGTATTACCCAAAAATATAAAATATTATATTCATCTCAAAACTATATTTGATTTTTGTCTTATCATGAAGTTAAAGTTTAATATTTTCTTTGCAAGTGAGATACAACAGATACTGCTTTAAAGGATTAGGATGCATATAAGAGCAAGTTTAGGAAGGAGGATATGGAAAAATTGTACTGTTATCATTTTTTAATGAAACTAAGGAAATGGTTTGTTTTTGGTTACATGAAAGATGATGATTTTTTGTATAGACCTTAAATGGCAAACTTGATGTCTTGTATAAATTTTGCAATGATATCAATAAAAAACTTGCATTTTCAAAATTGAATATAAGGTTTTCAATTTGGTTCATATGTCATTGAGTTCAATATTTTGTGATTGAGCTATTTTTAATATTATTTTCTTTATTGTTGTAAGGTTTATTAAATTTTAAATATTTTTTATTAAATTTAAAAAGGATTTTTTATTAAATACTTTTTAGTATTTTATTAAATTTAAAAAAAAAATCATATATTTAGCCACATTCAGGAATGTGGCTAATAAAGTTTTCAGACATAAGTAGCCACATTTTCGTCATTGTGGCAAACTATATAGTTTAACCACATTTATAAAGTAGCTAAATTTACAATAAATGTGGTTAAAATAACGCTACCACACTTGGTCAAAATGTGGCTAAGTCAATAAAACAATGTGGTTAAATTGTTGCAACACCACTTTTAACCACATTTAATCAAAATGTGGTAAAAAAAATTAGCCACACTTTTTATCACTATTTGCAACATTTTTAAATGTGGC
Organism: Gastrolobium villosum; assembly: GCA_032173675.1. Classification (NCBI taxonomy): domain Eukaryota; kingdom Viridiplantae; phylum Streptophyta; class Magnoliopsida; order Fabales; family Fabaceae; genus Gastrolobium; species Gastrolobium villosum. The sequence continues at coordinate 9,957 of JAVKPL010005919.1, read as the reverse complement.
TAAGTAACACTATTTTTGTAGTGGCAAAAGAAATTAAAAGAGGTTGGTTCAAGTGGTACATATTTAATTCTACTTTAGTAAAGTATCTCAAATCCTTATAAATGAAAAAATATTTCCTTGGATAGAATTTTTTCAACAGAATTATATTTTTTATTTATCAAAAATAATAGCAAAAGGCAAGGACAAAAAATGTTTAATATAATATTTACAAGCTTCAACCATATATACAAGTTAAAAGCCCAAAACTCTATCTCATAGAGGCCTGCAGAAGCCGTTAATTATCTGTGGGCTATATCTTGGCAATACATTACCACTGTTGTAATAGTGGGCTAACTCAAATATCCAAATTTAGTGGATATTTGAGTCTCTTTTGGTGATTTTCTTAGGTGAACACGTTAATCTTGAGAAAGAAAACATAATCACCGCCCTCCCTCTCCAACAAGTTTAATATTAGATGAATGAATAGGACCCTTAGGACATTAATACCACCGGACTAATAATGAAGTAGGATCATGCATGTGGACCTTAGGATGCCTCATCTGTCTGATTATAATTGAACAGGATATCATATTTTTTCCAACTTTAGTTGTAATTGCACAAGGTCCATACACTGACCCTCCACAAATTGTAGCCCTATAGCTATTTGTTCTGACAATGCTTGTCAGCATCCAATTTATAATTTCATGACCACATTGTTTGCAAGTATGTTTTTAAAAGGGCGAGATTGGAACAGTGGTAAAGTTATTCTTTTATGACCGAAAAGTTACGGTTTCAAATTTAAGACACAACTTCTTTATAAATATATAAGCATAAGATATGAGAGTGATACGAACACAATAAATAAAAAGGGGAATTTGGCTTTATTGAGGAAGCCTGACCTCAAATGGTTTTACTGAGGAAGCCTGACCTCTTGCACAAGTGCCTTTTGGGATAACTTTTCTAATCTTGATCTGATATTTTTATTCAAATACTTAAAGGTTTAAATAGAAAATACAAAACAACTTTAAAGATAACTACCCACTATGCTCCACTAATAGTTATGACCTATTCTTTAAGAAAGATAAAATTCAAATAACAACCCACTACTTAAACAACCCAACAATTCAGAAGATAATAAAATAATAAAATAAAATATCGTAACATTCCCTTCCCCTAAAAATAACTCTTGTCCTCAAGAGTAAATTCATTAAGTGATTGAATCATCTTCAATATCCGTTTCTCCTTCACTTTCGTCCATCACCGTCTTGTCGTCGCTCTCTTTTGTCACTGCTTGGATGGTGAACAATTGTTTGTAGCGATGGCCTAGAGTGAATGAGTCATTACAGCGAACGAGAGTTGAACCGGTGGAGGAGGCGCCACTGCCGAAAGATACAGCACCGCTGGTGGGAGTGGATAAAGGTGAATCCTTTGTGTTGCTGACTGTTATGGTCTATCGCACATTCTGACCAGGAAAGATTATCTTCTGATCGCGAGCCTCATATAGTTTTGTCAGCCCAATAGCAGATGAAAGGGTGGTGTTGGGCCTGTTAGCCACCAAGACGTCTAACCGGTTGGAGAATTGGTTGAACATCTCCTTGAATTGCTCTGACAAAGACTGGACCGTGTCTTCCAGTTTCTGAATGTGTTTGTCCATTCCTGAGCTCTGATACCAATTGATACGAATATACTAAATAAAAATGAGAATTTGGCTTTATTGAGGAAGCCTGACTCAAATGGCTTTACTGATGAAACCTGACCTCTTGCACAAGTGCCTTTTGGGATAATTTTTCAAATCTTGATCAGATACTTTTATTCAAATACCTAAAGGTTTAATACAAAACAACTTTAAAGATAATTACCCACTATGCTCCACTAATAGTTATGACCTATTCTTTAGGAGAGTTAAGATTCAAATAACAACCCACTACTTAAACAACCCAACAAATCCGAAAATAATAAAATAATAAAATAAAATATCGTAACAAAGAGTCCTCTAGATGTTACTCAGTATTTGTTAAAATGTTTGGATATCAATCAAATGGTAGTAGTTCAATTTGCATATGAGAGCTGAGCAAGTGAGGGTGAGATCATACGTTCGATCCTCCTAGTATCATCTTTGGGATGAGTTTAAAGTCTTAATCCTAGAATCACCCCGAACAGGATTGTCTCCCGAGGAGGATACCCGTGGTTTATCCACACACAAAATCTTTAGATATAATGTGATGAAAAACTTTAAATATCAAGAGGAATGCCAAAAGAAAATTTTAAATGATAAAATTAAATATTCTACAAGGTTATTTAGAACGAAATGAGAGAGAAAAATGAAGAATGTTGTTAGCTCTAGTGAGTGGTTTGGTTTGAATTTAGATACAAGGAGGAGGAAAATGACACATGTAGCTTATGGTTACAAGGATGACGAACAAACGGGTGGTTCAACCAATCATGGACTCCTCAACTAGATAATGTAATGTCTTGCTGAGGTACTTGATCAAGATGACCTACTTTTGGGTTTGTTTTCGGTATCAGTTTGGATCCTTAAAGTTGCAAACATTTGATGTTTCGGTTAGGAGTTGAGACCTACAAAATACTGAAGGAAATTATTGGTTTAAGGGAATTTTGGCATTACGTGATGTTCTCTAGCATGATTGATATTATGAAAGAATAAAGTTACTGCTCTGCCCATTAATTTAGTCTCTAGTTGCTTCATTTAGTATTTTATTCTGGCAAACTTTGTTTAATGTTGTTCTTTACTTTAATACCTTTGATTCAAGGGTTGGTAATTTGATATCAACCGGTTTTGTTGTGGACTATGCATTCTGCAATATTCTCTGGTATGATTGAGATTAAAGCAGACACTGATAGCTGGTTTTGGACACTCTGCCTTTGGTTACTCAGAAATGACAAAATACGTAGACAGTATTAAAGTCAACTAGGTTGCAAGGTATGAGTGCAAAGTAGCACAATATACTAGCTCTTTGGCTCCATAGGCTTCTGCTTAATTATTTCTCCAAATTTAACTAGTGGGTCCACAAGGCTTCTCGACTTATGAGAGTAGATTATACACAATCTTATTCTTATATTTTTTATAAAGAGACTATTTCTCATATTTGAATCGGTGACATTCCGGTCACATAAAATAATTTCATCACTGCTCCAAGACTGGCTCTGTAAGTTGTTAACTTTATTAATGCATATTTTTTTATGAACTGGAATTGTCAAAATTGATTAAGTTTCTTTCCATCATTTTCTTAGGAGCATTGGCCAGTCAGCTACTAACTACGTGAGTAAATGAAGGAAATAAAAGAAGATGGTATTTTTTGCAATTATATGGACCACTTATTTGTTTTTTAATCATGAAATAGCCAAATACAATGACATTCATACATTGTTGCTATGTTATTAATCAAAAATAGCCAAATTAGGAATAAGATTTGGGAAAAGTGTTTGTCCTTTTAAATGACACAATTTATATCCTTTCGCTCTCACAAAGAGTTGAGACCCACACCTTTGTATTTTTTTGTTCATTCTCTCTCCTCATTTATCTATATCTTTCTCTCACTTAAAATGACACAACTTTACCTCCCTTAAAATGATATATATTTTTTCCGTAAGATATTCCCCACTATGAGCTGTTAAATGGGCCACCTGGTATACTAGTATAACTTGTGCTTTCGGTTGCATCTAATGTTGATTACTGTTTTTGCAAAAGGTACTTTTCTTGGACCCTCCTTTTTTTTTGGTGCTTTTAGCGGTTCCAATATATTACTTCATACATATCCCTACATTTTTAATGCTAATAATTCACAATAACGAGCTTCATATTAAACCAAATATTATAAGGGGAGCTCATATCCTCCCTGTTCTTATCTTATCTAGATCTGTTTTATACTTTTAGTATGATGGGAGGAATATTCTAGTAATAATCTTTGATCTAAATTTTTAAGTTAAAATTAAAGGTAATATAATTTGCAAATAGTACGTATTAGTTGGGAGAACAATCTTTCGGATATTTAAGGTTTTGTTGCATAATTATACATGTAATTTATGGTTTATATATATATATATATATATATATATATATATATATATATATATATATATATATATATATGGGAAAAACGTTTCTCAAGCAGCTTGAGATAAGTTTATCTCCGGCTAGCCCCACAACTACGTCGTTTTGATTAATGAAGCGTGTTTATGTAATTTTAGTTGAATTAATGAAGGGTATTTTTGTAATTTTAATTATTTTTATATCATATACATTTTACTGAAATACCCTTTATTAATTCACCTAAAATTACATAAACACCCTTCATTAATCAAAACGACGTAGTTTTGGGGCTAGCCGGAGATAAACTTATCTCAAAGCTGCTTGAGAAATGTTTACCCCTATATGTATGGGGTAGGATCAACTTACACCGGTGTAAGAATAATAAATCTTACACCAAATCTTGACCATTGATTTCCGTGCATCCAATGGTTGAGATTTATTGGAAATTAAAAATTAAACAATGAGTGAGACCTAATAAATCTCAACCGTTAGATGCAAAAAATCAATGGTCAAGATTTGGTGTAAGACTTATTATTCTTACACCGGTGTAAGATGATCCTGCCCTTATATATATATATATTGGATAACTCAATTTTAAAAGTGTCAGGATCATTTTACACCAGTGTAAGTTACACTCTCAATCTTGTCCGTTGATCCCACTTATATCTAACGGGTCTAATTTTTTAGTAATGTGAACCCTTGGATACAAGTGAATCAATTGTCAAGATTGGGTGTAAGACTTCTAACTCTTACACTGATAAGAATATCCTGCCCCATTTTAAAATGCTAATCAAAACCTGTATTCTTCTAATCACTTGCATTTAGGACCTCAGCCAACCGCCCTCCGAGAATATCTCGGATGAGGGATATGGCCAAATCCTAACTGACCCATATCCGCCCGTTGAGGCCGACCAAATCGGACTCAATCTTAACAACGGAGCTCAGCAGCCGAGCCAGGTATCTCTATAAATAAGCGCCTAAACATCTCAGGTACACACCTCTGAATCGCCTTGCTTATTCCACTCATTGTGCACACACAACACCCCCTGGTTATAAAGCCTATTGCTGGTGCGCAGTGATTGGGACCTCGGCATATAGCCTAGTAAGTTGGGCATATATATCATCTCTGAGCGCATACCATCCGGTATAGCAATAAGGTCTACCTCGGACCTAACATTGGCGCCGTCTGTGGGAACTCGGTAAATTTCGATTCCCATAATACCATGACCAACACAAGATCCACGTCGGGCAACGCTCAGGGGCCTTCCCAAATGTCTGGTTTGGAGCAGCTCCAGGCCTCAGCTAACCCGGTTCTGGTGGAAGTACAAGTCGAAGAGGTCGGACCACAGAGGCCACCTCCTAGACCACCGGTTGGAAGCACGACGACTGTGAATCGTCAACCCGAGCCACCGAATGTAACTTCGATGGCAATGGGAGCAATCCTCCAGCGGATGCAGGAAATGGAGAACCGATTCTTGACACAACAACGACTAGATGCTGAGAGAATGGCCACGCTGGAGGCTGAACTACGAAATCGGACTGCTCAAGGTGGAACCCGAAGCGGGCCACAGGCTCAGGACGGAGGGAACCAGCACCAAAATCGGGGTGGAAATGCTGCCGCTGGCGCTGGAACCTCCCAACCTCATAACACGTCCGCTCCTGAGGCTAGCGTCCTGGAAACCCTGTCTCAACACCTCGGCAATCAGCAAGAGGTAGGAGGCCAGAACATCGCCGTCAACAACCAAAACCAAAACTATTTGAACGACGATGAGGCTAATGATAGCCCGTTTACAGAGAGATTAATGAACCTGGCCATCCCCCCAAGGTTCAAAACCACTAGAATACCTCCCTATGATGGGAGCCAGGACCCAGAAGCCCACCTGGAGGCTTTCAAAACCGAAATGCTGTTCAATGGGATTACAGGACCCATCAAGGCCAGGATTTTCGCAACAACTCTAACGGGACAAGCAATGACCTGGATCACCAGGTTGCCCAAAAACTCAATTGACTCGTTCGAAGATTTAGCGCGAACTTTCCGCCTAAATTTCGCAACCAGCAAGGTGCACCCCATGCCGGCCTACGCGCTGGGAAGAATTCGTCAGAAAGACAATGAATCATTAAGGAAATACCTTGATAGGTTCAAAGATGCAGCACTGAAGGTCCGTGGTCTCACTGAAGCTGTGCATCTTCATCTAATCATCTCGGGATTGGATGGCGACTCCCCCCTTGCAAGGTCCATTTACAAGAACCCGGTCAACGACCTCGAAGAATTCCGTCGTAGGTCTGACAAATACATTGACGTGGAGGATATGCAGCAGGCATTCGTCGACTCTCGTGGGCGGAGCCCGTCCAGAAGAAGCCCGAATAAGAAGAACGGTAGAGATCGGGACCACAAAGGGTCCAAAAAAGGGAACGATAGTCGCGAGAAGAAGACGGAAGATCGATCTCCCAGAACAAAGTTCGAGGAATACACACCATTAAACGTGCCCAGATCCAGGATCTGGCGAGAAGTGGCCCAGACCGAGATGAGAAACGTCGACCGACCTCGCCCCCTTAGGGCAAAAAGCGGATTGGACAAAAGCAAATATTGCGCCTTCCACGACCAAAACGGCCACATCACTGATGACTGCTGGGACCTTCGAGACGCGATTGAGAAACACGTCAGAGAAGGAAAGCTAAAGCAGTACATAATTCGTACGCAAGGCAAGAAGAACAACAAACCCAGACAGAAAAGCCGAAGCCGAAGCCGAAGCCGAAGTCCGAGGCGCGGAGACAAAAGAGACCAGAGGCCAGACCGCAATGCCAAGGGCAAGGAAGTCGACGACAGAATGGAGACTTTTCCTGAAGCAGAATTTGAATGCAACGTTATCAGCGGAGGATTGGGTGGCGGAGGAGACTCGGCGAACGCCCGAAGGAAATACTTAAAAGAGGTCATGTCCATTAGAGACCGGCCATCTTTTAAGCCAGACTTCGATGGACCCGAACCTCCTCCGATATACTTCACCAGAGCAGAGCTGGCAAAGGTCGTGCCAGGACATACTGACGGATTGGTGGTCACTGGTGTGCTAGTCAATTGTCGAGTCAGGAGGATCTTCCTTGACCACGGAAGCTGTGTAGACATACTCCTCTGGGACGCCTTCAAGAGGATGAATTTGGATGAAAAGGACCTAAAGCCATGCGTCACCGAGCTCCTGGGCTTCAACGGATACGCATCTCCACCAAAAGGCTATATCGACCTCAAACTGACCCTCGGGACGAAGGATTCCTTCCGTTCAGAGAGAGTTCGGTTTGTGGTGGTGGACACCTCCTCCTCTTATAACGTAATCATTGGACGTCCCACTATTCACGAGTGGGACATGATGATATCCACCAAGCACCAACTCATGAAAATGCCAGGACACAACCTTGAAATAATCACAATTCCTGGAGATCAAAGAGAGTCAAGGGAGTGCTATTATGAGACAATTCGGTCCCACCATGGGGATCCGGCATCCCCTCCTCGGACAAGGGGGGAAGGATCAAGCCACCGAGTTTTCAGACCGTCCAGCAGAGAGGTCAACCTAGTCGAGCTCGACATGCGAGAGGAGCTTCAATCGCCTCGACCACAACCTGAGGGCGAATTACAAGAAGTCGAGATCCGCGGTGATGGCCAAGGCTACACCAAGGTCGGAAAGTCTCTGGAGTTAGAGTTTCAGAACGAGCTCGTAGAATTCCTAAAGACCAATTCCGACGTATTTGCTTGGAAGGCCTCCGAGATTCCTGGGATTGATCCAGCCTTTTGCTGCCACAGGCTATCGATGTATCCGGGAGCAAAGCCGGTGTCCCAAAAGAAGAGAAAGATTGGAGTAGACAGACGCCAGGCTCTAAACGAACATGTGGACGAGCTCTTGGAGGCTGGATTCATTCGTGAAATACAGTATACCACCTGGCTGTCAAATGTAGTAATGGTTAAGAAACCAAGCGGAAAATGGAGAATTTGTGTCGACTACACAGACCTGAACAAGGTCTGCCCAAAGGATTCCTACCCTTTGCCCAATATCGACCAACTAGTGGACAACTCATCCGGCTTCCAGTTGCTTTCATTTATGGACGCGTACTCAGGGTATAATCAAATTCCCCTTCACCCGGATGACCATGATAAGACGGCTTTTATTTCGGAAAAAGGAAATTTCTGTTATAATGTTATGCCATTTGGCCTCAAAAATGCTGGGGCCACTTATCAAAGGATGATGAACCGAGTCTTCCAGACTCAGATCGGAAGAAACCTGGAGGTTTACATTGACGATATGATCGTCAAGTCAATAAGCACTTCAGCGCACATCGCTGACCTCGGAGAAACTTTCGAGCAATTAAGAGCTCGGAAGATCAGGCTGAACCCAGCCAAATGCGCATTTGGAGTACCAGCTGGGAAATTCTTGGGGTTCATGCTTACAAACCGAGGAATCGAGGCAAACCCCGACAAATGCAGGGCGGTATTGGAAATGAAGCAGCCCCAAAATAAAAGGGAGGTCCAGCAACTTACAGGCCGCCTTGCCGCCTTGACCAGATTCCTCCCAAAATCAGCCGAGAAGGCACTGCCGTTCTTCAAGCTCCTCAAGAAGGAGGCGGAATTTGGTTGGGGGGAAGAGTGCCAAAAGGCATTCGACAACATCAAAGTTTGCTTGGCTACCCCTCCCGTTCTAACAAAGCCAGAGCCCGGAGAGACGCTGGTCCTGTACCTGTCTGTGGGTGAGGAAGCTATCAGTGCCGTCTTAGTCCGGGAAATGGACAATCACCAGCACCCAATCTACTTCGTTGGACGTACGTTGCAGGGACCAGAACTCCGATACCAGAAGCTAGAAAAAGTGGCATTTGCTTTACTGACAACGGCAAGAAGGCTCCGACCTTACTTCCAAAGCCACCGGATCATAGTGCGGACAAACCAGCCTATCAGGCATATACTACATAAGCCTGACCTGGCAGGAAGAATGATTAATTGGGCTGTCGAGCTATCCGAGTTTGATCTAACGTACGAACCTCGACCAGCAATAAAGTCACAGGCACTTGCCGACTTCATCTTGGAGCTCACCCCAGGCAATGAACAGGAGAAGTCGGAAGAGGATATCTGGACCGTGTATGTGGACGGGTCCTCAAATTCTAAAGGAAGCGGCGCGGGAGTAATCATCGAAAGCCCGGAAGGAGTATCAATCGAGCATTCGCTCCACCTAGCATTTCCGACCTCTAACAACCAAGCTGAGTATGAGGCGTTTATTGCTGGGATTATGCAGGTGAGAGAGCACGGAGCAAGAAGAATCAAAATCATGAGCGATTCTCAAGTCGTCACGTCCCAAGTCGAGGGAAAGTACCAAGCCAAGGGCCCTCTCATGATGAAGTACCTCCAAAGGGTTAAGGAATTGTTTGCCGAGTGATTGGAGGAGACCAATCGTGGCTTACCTTGAAAAAGGAATCCTGCCAGAAGATTCTAAAGAGGCGAAAAGGCTGGTCAGGAACTCGGCCTGCTTCACCATAATAGAAGGTCAGCTCTACAAAAAGGGTTTCTATGCACCCATGTTGAAGTGCCTCGACAAAAACGAGGTTGAATATGTGTTGTCCGAGATCCATGAAGGCATCAACGGACATCACATGGGGGGTAAAGCATTGGCTAAAAAGGCTTTAAGAGCTGGATATTATTGGCCAACAATGGCGGCAGACGCCACGCAACATGTTCAGCGATGTGAGCAGTGCCAGAAGCACGCACTGATAATACATGCACCCCCAGAGGAATTGCAGACCATAACGGCACCGTGGCCATTTTTTAAATGGGGTATGGACCTTTTAGGACCCTTCGCTGCTGCTGAAGGACAACTAAAGTGGCTGATAGTCGCAGTCGACTACTTCACAAAATGGATTGAGGCTGAACCACTGGCCACCATCACCTCGGCCAGGAT
>JAVKPL010005918.1:0-25096 GCA_032173675.1 Gastrolobium villosum | reverse complement strand
ATTCATTAGTTTTCGACGAAATTCTTTTTCCGTCGAGAAACTTCACAAAGTCAATTTCTTTTGCATTTATTTTATTCGTCCATTTTCGACGTAATACATTTTCCGTCAAAAATCTTCGATGGAATCCCTTTTCCGTCGAAAAACTTCACAAAGTCAATTTCTTTTGCATTTATTTTATTCATCAGTTTTCGACAGAATCCATTTTCCTTCGAAAAACTTCACAAAATCAATTTCTGTTGCAATTATCTTATTCATCCATTTTCGACGGAATCCATTTTTCGTCAAAAAACTTCACAAAATCAATTTCTTTTGAATTTATTTTATTCATCCATTTTCGACGGAAGACATTTTCCGTCCAAAATCTTCGACGGAATCCATTTTCCTTCGAAAAACTTCACAAAATCAATTTCTTTTGCATTTATTTTTTTCATCCGTTTTCGACGGGATCCATTTTCCGTCGAAAAACTTCACAAAATCAATTTCTTTTGCATTTATTTTTTTCCTCCGTTTTCGACGGAATCCATTTTCCGTCGTAGGAATCCATTTTCCATCGAAATACTTCACTAAATCAATTTCTTTTGCATTTATTTTATTCATCTATTTTCGACGAAATCCATTTTCCGTCCAAAAACTTCATAAAATCAATTTCTTTTGCAATTATTTTATTCATCAGTATCCGACGGAATTCATTTTCCGTCGAAAAACTTCACAAAATGAATTTCTTTTGCAATTTATTTTATGCATCCATTGTCGACGGAATTCGTTTTCCGTCAAAAATCTTTGACGAAATCCATTTTCGTCGAAAAACATCACAAAATCAATTGCTTTTGCTTTTATTTTATTCATCCATTTTCGACGGAATCCGTTTTCCGTCAAAAAACTTCACAATATCAATTTCTTTTACATTTATTTTATTCATCCATTTTCGACGGAATCCATTTTCGGTCAAAAAACTTCACAAAATCCATTTCTTTTGCATTTATTTTATTCATCCATTTTCGACGGAATTCATTTTCCGTCAAAAATCTTCGACGGAATCCATTTTCCGTCGAAAAACTTCACAAAATCAATTTCTTTTGCATTTATTTTATTCATCAGTTTTCGACGAAATTCTTTTTCCGTCGAAAAACTTCACAAAGTCAATTTCTTTTACATTTATTTTATTCATCAGTTTTCGACAGAATCCATTTTGCTTCGAAAAACTTCACAAAATCAATTTCTGTTGCAATTATTTTATTCATCCATTTTCGACGGAATCCATTTTTCGTCAAAAAACTTCACAAAATCAATTTCTTTTGAATTTATTTTATTCATCCATTTTCGACGGAAGACATTTTCCGTCCAAAATCTTCGACGGAATCCATTTTCCGTCAAAAAACTTCACAAAATCAATTTCTTTTGCATTTATTTTTTTCATCCGTTTTCGACGGAATCCATTTTCCGTCGAAAAACTTCACAAAATCAATTTCTTTTGCATTTATTTTTTTCATCCGTTTTCGACGGAATCCATTTTCCGTCGTAGGAATCCATTTTCCGTCGAAATACTTCACTAAATCAATTTCTTTTGCATTTATTTTATTCATCTATTTTGGACGAAATCCATTTTCCATCGAAAAATTTCACAAAATCAATTTCTTTTGCAATTATTTTATTCATCAGTATCCGACAGAATTCGTTTTCCGTCGAAAAACTTCACAAAATGAATTTCTTTTGCAATTTATTTTATGCATACATTGTCGACGGAATTCGTTTTCCGTCAAAAATCTTTGACGAAATCCATTTTCGTCGAAAAACATCACAAAATCAATTGCTTTTGCTTTTATTTTATTCATCCATTTTCGACGGAATCCGTTTTCCGTCAAAAAACTTCACAATATCAATTTCTTTTACATTTATTTTATTCATCCATTTTCGACGGAATCCATTTTCGGTCAAAAAACTTCACAAAATCCATATCTTTTGCATTTATTTTATTCATCCATTTTCGACGGAATTCATTTTCCGTCAAAAATCTTCGACGGAATACATTTTCCGTCGAAAAACTGCACAAAATCATTTTCTTTTGCATTTATTTTATTCATCAGTTTTCGACCAAATTCTTTTTCCGTCGAAAAACTTCACAAAGTCAATTTCTTTTGCATTTATTTTATTCATCCACTTTCGAAGGAATACATTTTCCGTCAAAAATCTTCGATGGAATCCCTTCTCCGTCGAAAAACTGCACAAAGTCAATTTCTTTTGCATTTTTTTTATTCATCAGTTTTCGACAGAATCCATTTTGCATCGAAAAACTTCACAAAATCAATTTCTGTTGCATTTATTTTATTCATCCATTTTCGACGGAATCCATTTTCCATCAAAAAACTTCACAAAATCAATTTCTTTTGAATTTATTTTATTCATCCATTTTCGACGGAAGACATTTTCCGTCCAAAATCTTCGACGGAATCCATTTTCCGTCGAAAAACATCACAAAATCAATTTCTTTTGCATTTATTTTATTCATCTGTTTTCGACGAAGTCCATTTTCCATCGAAAAACTTCACAAAATCAATTTCTTTTGCAATTATTTTATTCATCAGTTTCCGAAGGAATTCGTTTTCCGTCGAAAAACTTCACAAAATGAATCTCTTTTGCAATTTATTTTATTCATCCATTTTCGATGGAATTCGTTTTCGGTCAAAAATCTTCGACGAAATCCATTTTCGTCGAAAAACTTCACAAAATCAATTTCTTTAGCATTTATTTTATTCATCCATTTTCGACGGAATCCGTTTTCCATCAAAAAACTTCACAATATCAATTTCTTTTGCTTTTATTTTATTCATCCATTTTCGACGGAATCCATTTTCGACGGAATCCATTTTCCATCAAAAAACTTCACAAAATTAATTTCTTTTGCATTTATTTTATTCATCCATTTTCGACGAAATTCATTTTCCGTCAAAAATCATCGACGGAATCCATTTTCCGTCGAAAAACTTCACAAAATCAATTTCTTTTCCGTTTATTTTATTCATCAATTTTCGACGGAATACATTTTCCGTCGAAAAAATTCACAAAATTATTTTCTTTTGCATTTATTTTATTCATCAGTTTTCGACCAAATTCTTTTTCCGTCGAAAAACTTCACAAAGTCAATTTCTTTTGCATTTATTTTATTCATCCATTTTCGACGGAATACATTTTCCGTCAAAAATCTTCGATGGAATCCCTTCTCCGTCGAAAAACTTCACAAAGTCAATTTCTTTTGCATTTTTTTTATTCATCAGTTTTCGACAGAATCCATTATGCATCGAAAAACTTCACAAAATCAATTTCTGTTGCATTTATTTTATTCATCCATTTTCGACGGAATCCATTTTCCATCAAAAAACATCACAAAATCAATTTCTTTTGAATTTATTTTATTCATCCATTTTCGACGGAAGACATTTTCCGTCCAAAATCTTCGACGGAATCCATTTTCCGTCGAAAAACTTCACAAAATCAATTTCTTTTGCATTTATTTTATTCATCTGTTTTCGACGAAATCCATTTTCCATCGAAAAACTTCACAAAATCAATTTCTTTTGCAATTATTTTATTCATCAGTTTCCGACGGAATTCGTTTTCCGTCGAAAAACATCACAAAATGAATCTCTTTTGCAATTTATTTTATTCATCCATTTTCGATGGAATTCGTTTTCGGTCAAAAATCTTCGACGAAATCCATTTTCGTCGAAAAACTTCACAAAATCAATTTCTTTTGCATTTATTTTATTCATCCATTTTCGACGGAATCCGTTTTCCATCAAAAAACTTCACAATATCAATTTCTTTTGCTTTTATTTTATTCATCCATTTTCGACGGAATCCATTTTCCGTCAAAAAACTTCACAAAATTAATTTCTTTTGCATTTATTTTATTCATCCATTTTCGACGAAATTCATTTTCCGTCAAAAATCATCGACGGAATCCATTTTCCGTCGAAAATCTTCACAAAATCAATTTCTTTTGCGTTTATTTTATTCATCAATTTTCGACGGAATACATTTTCCGTCGAAAAACTTCACAAAATCAATTTCTTTTGCATTTATTTTATTCATCAGTTTTCGACGAAATTCTTTTTAAGTCGAAAAACTTCACAAAATCAATTTCTTTTGCATTTATTTTATTCATCCATTTTCGACGGAATACAATTTCCGTCCAAAATCTTCGACGGAATCCATTTTCCGTCCAAAAACTTCACAAAGTCAATTTCTTTTGCATTTATTTCATTCTTCTGTTTTCGACGGAATCCATTTTCCATCGTAAAACTTCACAAAATCAATTTCTTTTGTATTTATTTTATTCATCCATTTTCGACGGAATCCATTTTCCGGCAAAAAACATCACAAAATCAATTTCTTTTGCATTTATTTTATTCATCCATTTTCGACGGAATACATTTTCCGTCAAAAATCTTCGACGGAATCTCTTTTCTATCGAAAAACTTCACAAAATCAATTTCTTTTGCATTTATTTTTTTCGTCCATTTTTGACGGAATCCATTTTCCGTCGATGGAATCCATTTTCCGTCGAAAAACTTCACAAAATCAATTTCTTTGGCATCTATTTTATTCATCAGTTTTCGTCGAAATTCTTTTTCCATCGAAAAGCTTCACAAAGTCAATTTCTTTTGCATTTATTTTATTCATCCATTTTTGACGGAATACATTTTCCGTCAAAAATCTTCGATGGAATCCCTTTTCCGTCGAAAAACTTCACAAAGTCAATTTCTTTTGCATTTATTTTATTCATCAGTTTTCGACAGAATCCATTTTCCATCGAAAAACATCACAAAATCAATTTCTTTTGCTTTTATTTTATTCATCCATTTTCGACGGAATACATTTGCCGTTAAAAAACTTCACAAAATCAATTTCTTTTGAATTTATTTTATTCATCCATTTTCGACGGAAGACATTTTCCGTCCAAAATCTTCTACGGAATCCATTTTCCGTCGAAAAACATCACAAAATCAATTTCTTTTGCATTTATTTTATTCATCTGTTTTCGACGAAGTCCGTTTTCCGTCAAAAAACTTCACAAAATCAATTTCTTTTGCAATTATTTTATTCATCAGTTTCCGAAGGAATTCGTTTTCCGTCGAAAAACTTCACAAAATGAATCTCTTTTGCAATTTATTTTATTCATCCATTTTCGATGGAATTCGTTTTCGGTCAAAAATCTTCGACGAAATCCATTTTCGTCGAAAAACTTCACAAAATCAATTTCTTTAGCATTTATTTTATTCATCCATTTTCGACGGAATCCGTTTTCCATCAAAAAACTTCACAATATCAATTTCTTTTGCATTTATTTTATTCATCCATTTTCGACGGAATCCATTTTCGACGGAATCCATTTTCCGTCAAAAAACTTCACAAAATTAATTTCTTTTGCATTTATTTTATTCATCCATTTTCGACGGAATTCATTTTCCGTCAAAAATCATCGACGGAATCCATTTTCCGTCGAAAAACTTCACAAAATCAATTTCTTTTCCGTTTATTTTATTCATCAATTTTCGACGGAATACATTTTCCGTCGAAAAAATTCACAAAATTATTTTCTTTTGCATTTATTTTATTCATCAGTTTTCGACCAAATTCTTTTTCCGTCGAAAAACTTCACAAAGTCAATTTCTTTTGCATTTATTTTATTCATCCATTTTCGACGGAATACATTTTCCGTCAAAAATCTTCGATGGAATCCCTTCTCCGTCGAAAAACTTCACAAAGTCAATTTCTTTTGCATTTTTTTTATTCATCAGTTTTCGACAGAATCCATTATGCATCGAAAAACTTCACAAAATCAATTTCTGTTGCATTTATTTTATTCATCCATTTTCGACGGAATCCATTTTCCATCAAAAAACATCACAAAATCAATTTCTTTTGAATTTATTTTATTCATCCATTTTCGACGGAAGACATTTTCCGTCCAAAATCTTCGACGGAATCCATTTTCCGTCGAAAAACTTCACAAAATCAATTTCTTTTGCATTTATTTTATTCATCTGTTTTCGACGAAATCCATTTTCCATCGAAAAACTTCACAAAATCAATTTCTTTTGCAATTATTTTATTCATCAGTTTCCGACGGAATTCGTTTTCCGTCGAAAAACATCACAAAATGAATCTCTTTTGCAATTTATTTTATTCATCCATTTTCGATGGAATTC
The DNA here is from genome assembly GCA_032173675.1 of Gastrolobium villosum. NCBI lineage: Eukaryota > Viridiplantae > Streptophyta > Magnoliopsida > Fabales > Fabaceae > Gastrolobium > Gastrolobium villosum. Next base: position 18,887 of record JAVKPL010005918.1, on the reverse strand, counting down.
GTTTTCGGTCAAAAATCTTCGACGAAATCCATTTTCGTCGAAAAACTTCACAAAATCAATTTCTTTTGCATTTATTTTATTCATCCATTTTCGACGGAATCCGTTTTCCATCAAAAAACTTCACAATATCAATTTCTTTTGCTTTTATTTTATTCATCCATTTTCGACGGAATCCATTTTCCGTCAAAAAACTTCACAAAATTAATTTCTTTTGCATTTATTTTATTCATCCATTTTCGACGAAATTCATTTTCCGTCAAAAATCATCGACGGAATCCATTTTCCGTCGAAAATCTTCACAAAATCAATTTCTTTTGCGTTTATTTTATTCATCAATTTTCGACGGAATACATTTTCCGTCGAAAAACTTCACAAAATCAATTTCTTTTGCATTTATTTTATTCATCAGTTTTCGACGAAATTCTTTTTAAGTCGAAAAACTTCACAAAATCAATTTCTTTTGCATTTATTTTATTCATCCATTTTCGACGGAATACAATTTCCGTCCAAAATCTTCGACGGAATCCATTTTCCGTCCAAAAACTTCACAAAGTCAATTTCTTTTGCATTTATTTCATTCTTCTGTTTTCGACGGAATCCATTTTCCATCGTAAAACTTCACAAAATCAATTTCTTTTGTATTTATTTTATTCATCCATTTTCGACGGAATCCATTTTCCGGCAAAAAACATCACAAAATCAATTTCTTTTGCATTTATTTTATTCATCCATTTTCGACGGACTACATTTTCCGTCCAAAATCTTCGACGGAATCTCTTTTCTATCGAAAAACTTCACAAAATCAATTTCTTTTGCATTTATTTTTTTCGTCCATTTTTGACGGAATCCATTTTCCGTCGATGGAATCCATTTTCCGTCGAAAAACTTCACAAAATCAATTTCTTTGGCATCTATTTTATTCATCAGTTTTCGTCGAAATTCTTTTTCCATCGAAAAGCTTCACAAAGTCAATTTCTTTTGCATTTATTTTATTCATCCATTTTTGACGGAATACATTTTCCGTCAAAAATCTTCGATGGAATCCCTTTTCCGTCGAAAAACTTCACAAAGTCAATTTCTTTTGCATTTATTTTATTCATCAGTTTTCGACAGAATCCATTTTCCATCGAAAAACATCACAAAATCAATTTCTTTTGCTTTTATTTTATTCATCCATTTTCGACGGAATACATTTGCCGTCAAAAAACTTCACAAAATCAATTTCTTTTGAATTTATTTTATTCATCCATTTTCGACGGAAGACATTTTCCGTCCAAAATCTTCAACGGAATCCATTTTCCGTCGAAAAACATCACAAAATCAATTTCTTTTGCATTTATTTTATTCATCTGTTTTCGACGAAGTCCATTTTCCATCGAAAAACTTCACAAAATCAATTTCTTTTGCAATTATTTTATTCATCAGTTTCCGAAGGAATTCGTTTTCCGTCGAAAAACTTCACAAAATGAATCTCTTTTGCAATTTATTTTATTCATCCATTTTCGATGGAATTCGTTTTCGGTCAAAAATCTTCGACGAAATCCATTTTCGTCGAAAAACTTCACAAAATCAATTTCTTTAGCATTTATTTTATTCATCCATTTTCGACGGAATCCGTTTTCCATCAAAAAACTTCACAAAATCAATTTCTTTTGCATTTATTTTATTCATCCATTTTCGACGGAATCCATTTTCGACGGAATCCATTTTCCGTCAAAAAACTTCACAAAATCAATTTCTTTTGCATTTATTTTATTCATCCATTTTCGACGGAATTCATTTTCCGTCAAAAATCATCGACGGAATCCATTTTCCGTCGAAAAACTTCACAAAATCAATTTCTTTTCCGTTTATTTTATTCATCAATTTTCGACGGAATACATTTTCCGTCGAAAAAATTCACAAAATTATTTTCTTTTGCATTTATTTTATTCATCAGTTTTCGACCAAATTCTTTTTCCGTCGAAAAACTTCACAAAGTCAATTTCTTTTGCATTTATTTTATTCATCCATTTTCGACGGAATACATTTTCCGTCAAAAATCTTCGATGGAATCCCTTCTCCGTCGAAAAACTTCACAAAGTCAATTTCTTTTGCATTTTTTTTATTCATCAGTTTTCGACAGAATCCATTATGCATCGAAAAACTTCACAAAATCAATTTCTGTTGCATTTATTTTATTCATCCATTTTCGACGGAATCCATTTTCCATCAAAAAACATCACAAAATCAATTTCTTTTGAATTTATTTTATTCATCCATTTTCGACGGAAGACATTTTCCGTCCAAAATCTTCGACGGAATCCATTTTCCGTCAAAAAACTTCACAAAATCAATTTCTTTTGCATTTATTTTATTCATCTGTTTTCGACGAAATCCATTTTCCATCGAAAAACTTCACAAAATCAATTTCTTTTGCAATTATTTTATTCATCAGTTTCCGACGGAATTCGTTTTCCGTCGAAAAACATCACAAAATGAATCTCTTTTGCAATTTATTTTATTCATCCATTTTCGATGGAATTCGTTTTCGGTCAAAAATCTTCGACGAAATCCATTTTCGTCGAAAAACTTCACAAAATCAATTTCTTTTGCATTTATTTTATTCATCCATTTTCGACGGAATCCGTTTTCCATCAAAAAACTTCACAATATCAATTTCTTTTGCTTTTATTTTATTCATCCATTTTCGACGGAATCCATTTTCCGTCAAAAAACTTCACAAAATTAATTTCTTTTGCATTTATTTTATTCATCCATTTTCGACGAAATTCATTTTCCGTCAAAAATCATCGACGGAATCCATTTTCCGTCGAAAATCTTCACAAAATCAATTTCTTTTGCGTTTATTTTATTCATCAATTTTCGACGGAATACATTTTCCGTCGAAAAACTTCACAAAATCAATTTCTTTTGCATTTATTTTATTCATCAGTTTTCGACGAAATTCTTTTTAAGTCGAAAAACTTCACAAAATCAATTTCTTTTGCATTTATTTTATTCATCCATTTTCGACGGAATACAATTTCCGTCCAAAATCTTCGACGGAATCCATTTTCCGTCCAAAAACTTCACAAAGTCAATTTCTTTTGCATTTATTTCATTCTTCTGTTTTCGACGGAATCCATTTTCCATCGTAAAACTTCACAAAATCAATTTCTTTTGTATTTATTTTATTCATCCATTTTCGACGGAATCCATTTTCCGGCAAAAAACATCACAAAATCAATTTCTTTTGCATTTATTTTATTCATCCATTTTCGACGGAATACATTTTCCGTCCAAAATCTTCGACGGAATCTCTTTTCTATCGAAAAACTTCACAAAATCAATTTCTTTTGCATTTATTTTTTTCGTCCATTTTTGACGGAATCCATTTTCCGTCGATGGAATCCATTTTCCGTCGAAAAACTTCACAAAATCAATTTCTTTGGCATCTATTTTATTCATCAGTTTTCGTCGAAATTCTTTTTCCATCGAAAAGCTTCACAAAGTCAATTTCTTTTGCATTTATTTTATTCATCCATTTTTGACGGAATACATTTTCCGTCAAAAATCTTCGATGGAATCCCTTTTCCGTCGAAAAACTTCACAAAGTCAATTTCTTTTGCATTTATTTTATTCATCAGTTTTCGACAGAATCCATTTTCCATCGAAAAACTTCACAAAATCAATTTCTTTTGCTTTTATTTTATTCATCCATTTTCGACGGAATACATTTGCCGTCAAAAAACTTCACAAAATCAATTTCTTTTGAATTTATTTTATTCATCCATTTTCGACGGAAGACATTTTCCGTCCAAAATCTTCGACGGAATCCATTTTCCGACGAAAAACTTCAAAAATCAATTTCTTTTGCATTTATTTTTTTCATCCGTTTTCGACGGAATCCATTTTCCGTCGTGGGAATCCATTTTCCGTCGAAATACTTCACAAAATCAATTTCTTTTGCATTTGTTTTATTCATCTGTTTTCGACGGAATCCATTTTCCATCGAAAATCTTCACAAAATCAATTTCTTTTGCAATTATTTTATTCATCAGTTTTCAACGGAATTCGTTTTCCGTCGAAAAACTTCACAAAATGAATTTATTTTGCAATTTATTTTATTCATCCATTTTCGACGGAATTCGATTTCCGTCAAAAATCTTCGACGAAATCCATTTTCGTCGAAAAACTTCACAAAATCAATTTCTTTTGCATTTATTTTATTCATCCATTTTCGACGGAATCCGTTTTCCGTCCAAAAACTTCATAAAATCAATTTCTTTTGCATTTATTTTATTTATCCATTTTCGACGGAATTCATTTTCGTCAAAAATCTTCGACGGAATCCATTTTCCGTCGAAAAACTTCACAAAGTCAATTTATTTTGCATTTATTTTATTCATCTGTTTTCGACAGAATCCATTTTGCTTCGAAAAACTTCACAAAATCAATTTCTGTTGCATTTATTTTATTCATCCATTTTCGACGGAATACATTTTCCATCAAAAATCTTCGATGGAATCCCTTTTCCGTCGAAAAACTTCACAAAGTCAATTTCTTTTGCATTTATTTTATTCATCAGTTTTCGACAGAATCCATTTTCATCGAAAAACTTCACAAAATCAATTTCTTTTGCATTTATTTTATTCATCCATTTTCGACGGAATCCATTTTCCGTCAAAAAACTTCACAAATTCAATTTCTTTTGAATTTATTTTATTCATCCATTTTCGACGGAAGACATTTTCCGTCCAAAATCTTCGACGGAATCCATTTTCCGTCGAAAAACTTCACAAAATCAATTTCTTTTGCATTTATTTTTTTCTTCCGTTTTCGACGGAATCCATTTTCCGTCGTAGGAATCCATTTTCCGTCGAAATACTTCACAAAATCAATTTCTTTTGCATTTATTTTATTCATCTGTTTTCGACGGAATCCATTTTCCATCCAAAATCTTCACAAAATCAATTTCTTTTGCAATTATTTTATTCATCAGTTTTCAACGGAATTCGTTTTCCGTCGAAAAACATCACAAAATGAATTTATTTTGCAATTTATTTTATTCATCCATTTTTGACGGAATTCGATTTCCTTCAAAAATCTTCGACGAAATCCATTTTCGTCGAAAAACTTCACAAAATCAATTTCTTTTGCATTTATTTTATTCATCCATTTTCGACGGAATCCGTTTTCCGTCCAAAAACTTCATAAAATCAATCTCTTTTGCATTTATTTTATTCATCCATTTTCGACGGAATCCATTTTCCGTCGTAAAAACTTCACAAAATCAATTTCTTTTGCATTTATTTTATTCATCCATTTTCGACGGAATCCATTTTCCGTCAAAAAACTTCACAAAATTAATTTCTTTTGATTTATTTTATTCATCCATTTTCGACGGAAGACATTTTCCGTCCAAAATCTTCGACGGAATCCATTTTCCGACGAAAAACTTCACAAAATCAATTTCTTTTGCATTTATTTTTTTCATCCGTTTTCGACGGAATCCATTTTCCGTCGTAGGAATCCATTTTCCGTCGAAATACTTCACAAAATCAATTTCTTTTGCATTTATTTTATTCATCTGTTTTCGACGGAATCCATTTTACATCGAAAATCTTCACAAAATCAATTTCTTTTGCAATTATTTTATTCATCAGTTTTCAACGGAATTCGTTTTCCGTCGAAAAACTTCACAAAATGAATTTATTTTGCAATTTATTTTATTCATCCATTTTCGACGGAATTCGATTTCCGTCAAAAATCTTCGACGAAATCCATTTTCGTCGAAAAACTTCACAAAATCAATTTCTTTTGCATTTATTTTATTCATCCATTTTCGACGGAATCCGTTTTCCGTCCAAAAACTTCATAAAATCAATTTCTTTTGCATTTATTTTATTCATATTTTCGACGGAATTCATTTTCCGTCAAAAATCTTCGACGGAATCCATTTTCCGTCGAAAAACTTCACAAAATCAATTTCTTTTGCATTTATTTTATTCATCAGTTTTCGACGAAATTCTTTTTCCGTCGAAAAACTTCACAAAGTCAATTTCTTTTGCATTTATTTTATTCATCCATTTTCGACGGAATACATTTTCCGTCAAAAATCTTCGATGGAATCCCTTTTCCGTCGAAAAACTTCACAAAGTCAATTTCTTTTGCATTTATTTTATTCATCAGTTTTCGACAGAATCCATTTTCCATCGAAAAACTTCACAAAATCAATTTCTTTTGCATTTATTTTATTCATCCATTTTCGACGGAATCCATTTTCCCTCAAAAAACTTCACAAAATTAATTTCTTTTGAATTTATTTTATTCATCCATTTTCGACGGAAGACATTTTCCGTCCAAAATCTTCGACGGAATCCATTTTCCGACGAAAAACTTCACAAAATCAATTTCTTTTGCATTTATTTTTTTCATCCGTTTTCGACGGAATCCATTTTTCGTCGTAGGAATCCATTTTCCGTCGAAATACTTCACAAAATCAATTTCTTTTCCATTTATTTTATTCATCTGTTTTCGACGGAATTCATTTTCCATCGAAAAACTTCACAAAATCAATTTCTTTTGCAATTATTTTATTCATCAGTTTTCAACGGAATTCGTTTTCCGTCGAAAAACTTCACAAAATGAATTTATTTTGCAATTTATTTTATTCATCCATTTTCGACGGAATTCGATTTCCGTCAAAAATCTTCGACGAAATCCATTTTCGTCGAAAAACTTCACAAAATCAATTTCTTTTGCATTTATTTTATTCATCCATTTTCGACGGAATCCGTTTTCCGTCCAAAAACTTCATAAAATCAATTTCTTTTGCATTTATTTTATTCATCCATTTTCGACGGAATTCATTTTCCGTCAAAAATCTTCGACGGAATCCATTTTCCGCGAAAAACTTCACAAAATCAATTTCTTTTGCATTTATTTTATTCATCAGTTTTCGAAATCCATTTTCCGTCGAAAAACTTCACAAAATCAATTTCTTTTGCATTTATTTTATTCATCAGTTTTCGACGAAATTCTTTTTCCGTCGAAAAACTTCACAAAGTCAATTTCTTTTGCATTTATTTTATTCATCCATTTTCGACGGAATACATTTTCCGTCAAAAATCTTCGATGGAATCCCTTTTCCGTCGAAAAACTTCACAAAGTCAATTTCTTTTGCATTTATTTTATTCATCAGTTTTCGACAGAATCCATTTTCCATCGAAAAACTTCACAAAATCAATTTCTTTTGCTTTTATTTTATTCATCCATTTTCGACGGAATACATTTTCCGTCAAAAAACTTCACAAAATCAATTTCTTTTGAATTTATTTTATTCATCCATTTTCGACGGAAGACATTTTCCGTCCAAAATCTTCGACGGAATCCATTTTCCGACGAAAAACTTCACAAAATCAATTTCTTTTGCATTTATTTTTTTCATCCGTTTTCGACGGAATCCATTTTCCGTCGTAGGAATCCATTTTCCGTCGAAATACTTCACAAAATCAATTTCTTTTGCATTTATTTTATTCATCTGTTTTCGACGGAATCCATTTTCCATCGAAAATCTTCACAAAATCAATTTCTTTTGCAATTATTTTATTCATCAGTTTTCAACGGAATTCGTTTTCCGTCGAAAAACTTCACAAAATGAATTTATTTTGCAATTTATTTTATTCATCCATTTTCGACGGAATTCGATTTCCGTCAAAAATCTTCGACGAAATCCATTTTCGTCGAAAAACTTCACAAAATCAATTTCTTTTGCATTTATTTTATTCATCCATTTTCGACGGAATCCGTTTTCCGTCCAAAAACTTCATAAAATCAATTTCTTTTGCATTTATTTTATTTATCCATTTTCGACGGAATTCATTTTCGTCAAAAATCTTCGACGGAATCCATTTTCCGTCGAAAAACTTCACAAAATCAATTTCTTTTGCATTTATTTTATTCATTAGTTTTCGACGGAATCCATTTTCTGTCGAAAAACTTCACAAAATCAATTTCTTTTGCATTTATTTTATTCATCAGTTTTCGACGCAATTCTTTTTCCGTCGAAAAACTTCACAAAGTCAATTTCTTTTGCATTTATTTTATTCATCCATTTTCGACGGAATCCGTTTTCCGTCCAAAAACTTCATAAAATCAATTTCTTTTGGATTTATTTTATTCATCCATTTTCGACGGAATTCATTTTCCGTCCAAAATCTTCGACGGAATCCATTTTCCGTCGAAAAACTTCACAAAATCAATTTCTTTTGCATTTATTTTATTCATCAGTTTTCGACGGAATTCATTTTCCGTCGAAAAACTTCATAAAATCAATTTCTTTTGCATTTATTTTATTCATCAGTTTTCGACGAAATTCTTTTTCCGTCGAAAAACTTCACAAAGTCAATTTCTTTTGCATTTATTTTATTCATCCATTTTCGACGGAATACATTTTCCGTCAAAAATCTTCGATGGAATCCCTTTTCCGTCGAAATACTTCACAAAGTCAATTTCTTTTGCATTTATTTTATTCATCAGTTTTCGACAGAATCCATTTTCCATCGAAAAACTTCACAAAATCAATTTCTTTTGCATTTATTTTATTCATCCATTTTCGACGGAATACATTTTCCGTCAAAAAACTTCACAAAATCAATTTCTTTTGAATTTATTTTATTCATCCATTTTCGACGGAAGACATTTTCCATCCAAAATCTTCGACGAAATCCATTTTCCGACGAAAAACTTCACAAAATCAATTTCTTTTGCATTTATTTTTTTCATCCGTTTTCGATAGAATCCATTTTCCGTCGAAATACTTCACAAAATCAATTACTTTTGCATTTATTTTATTCATCTGTTTTCGACGGAATCCATTTTCCATCGAAAAACTTCACAAAATCAATTTCTTTTGCAATTATTTTATTCATCAGTTTTCAACGGAATTCGTTTTCCGTTGAAAAACTTCACAAAATGAATTTATTTTGCAATTTATTTTATTCATCCATTTTCGACGGAATTCGATTTCCGTCAAAAATCTTCGACGAAATCCATTTTCGTCGTAAAACTTCACAAAATCGATTTCTTTTGCATTTATTTTATTCATCCATTTTCGACGGAATCCGTTTTCCGTCCAAAAACTTCATAAAATCAATTTCTTTTGCATTTATTTTATTTATCCATTTTCGACGGAATTCATTTTCGTCAAAAATCTTCGACGGAATCCATTTTCCGTCGAAAAACTTCACAAAATCAATTTCTTTTGCATTTATTTTATTCATCAGTTTTCGACGGAATCCATTTTCCGTCGAAAAACTTCACAAAATCAATTTCTTTTGCATTTATTTTATTCATCAGTTTTCGACGAAATTCTTTTTCCATCGAAAAACTTCACAAAATCAATTTCTTTTGCATTTATTTTATTCATCCATTTTCGACGGAATACATTTTCCGTCAAAAATCTTCGATGGAATCCCTTTTCCGTCGAAATACTTCACAAAGTCAATTTCTTTTGCATTTATTTTATTCATCAGTTTTCGACAAATCCATTTTCCATCGAAAAACTTCACAAAATCAATTTCTTTTGCATTTATTTTATTCATCCATTTTCGACGGAATCCATTTTCCGTCCTTCACAAAATCAATTTCTTTTGACGGAATCCATTTTCCGACGAAAAACTTCACAAAATCAATTTCTTTTGCATTTATTTTTTTCATCCGTTTTCGACGGAATCCATTTTCCGTCAAAAATCTTCTACGGAATCCATTTTCCGTCGAAATACTTCACAAAATCAATTTCTTTTGCATTTATTTTATTCATCTGTTTTCGACGGAATCCATTTTCCATCGAAAATCTTCACAAAATCAATTTCTTTTGCAATTATTTTATTCATCAGTTTTCAACGGAATTCGTTTTCCGTCGAAAAACTTCACAAAATGAATTTATTTTGCAATTTATTTTATTCATCCATTTTCGACGGAATTCGATTTCCGTCAAAAATCTTCGACGAAATCCATTTTCGTCGAAAAACTTCACAAAATCAATTTCTTTTGCATTTATTTTATTCATCCATTTTCGACGGAATCCGTTTTCCGTCCAAAAACTTCATAAAATCAATTTCTTTTGCATTTATTTTATTCATCCATTTTCGACGGAATTCATTTTCCGTCAAAAATCTTCGACGGAATCCATTTTCCGTCGAAAAACTTCACAAAATCAATTTCTTTTGCATTTATTTTATTCATCAGTTTTCGATGGAATCCATTTTCCGTCGAAAAACTTCACAAAATCAATTTCTTTTGCATTTATTTTATTCATCAGTTTTCGACGAAATTCTTTTTCCATCGAAAAACTTCACAAAGTCAATTTCTTTTGCATTTATTTTATTCATCCATTTTCGACGGAATACATTTTCCGTCAAAAATCTTCGATGGAATCCCTTTTCCGTCGAAAAACTTCACAAAGTCAATTTCTTTTGCATTTATTTTATTCATCAGTTTTCGACAGAATCCATTTTCCATCGAAAAACTTCACAAAATCAATTTCTTTTGCTTTTATTTTATTCATCCATTTTCGACGGAATACATTTTCCGTCAAAAAACTTCACAAAATCAATTTCTTTTGAATTTATTTTATTCATCCATTTTCGACGGAAGACATTTTCCGTCCAAAATCTTCGACGGAATCCATTTTCCGACGAAAAACTTCACAAAATCAATTTCTTTTGCATTTATTTTTTTCATCCGTTTTCGACGGAATCCATTTTCCGTCGTAGGAATCCATTTTCCGTCGAAATACTTCACAAAATCAATTTCTTTTGCATTTATTTTATTCATCTGTTTTCGACGGAATCCATTTTCCATCGAAAAACTTCACAAAATCAATTTCTTTTGCAATTATTTTATTCATCAGTTTTCAACGGAATTCGTTTTCCGTCGAAAAACTTCACAAAATGAATTTATTTTGCAATTTATTTTATTCATCCATTTTCGACGGAATTCGATTTCCGTCAAAAATCTTCGACGAAATCCATTTTCGTCGAAAAACTTCACAAAATCAATTTCTTTTGCATTTATTTTATTCATCCATTTTCGACGGAATCCGTTTTCCGTCCAAAAACTTCATAAAATCAATTTCTTTTGCATTTATTTTATTCATCCATTTTCGACGGAATTCATTTTCCGTCAAAAATCTTCGACGGAATCCATTTTCCGTCGAAAAACTTCACAAAATCAATTTCTTTTGCATTTATTTTATTCATCAGTTTTCGACGGAATCCATTTTCCGTCGAAAAACTTCACAAAATCAATTTCTTTTGCATTTATTTTATTCATCAGTTTTCGACGAAATTCTTTTTCCGTCGAAAAACTTCACAAAATCAATTTCTTTTGCATTTATTTTATTCATCCATTTTCGACGGAATACATTTTCCGTCAAAAATCTTCGATGGAATCCCTTTTCCGTCGAAAAACTTCACAAAGTCAATTTCTTTTGCATTTATTTTATTCATCAGTTTTCGACAGAATCCATTTTCCATCGAAAAACTTCACAAAATCAATTTCTTTTGCTTTTATTTTATTCATCCATTTTCGACGGAATACATTTTCCGTCAAAAAACTTCACAAAATCAATTTCTTTTGAATTTATTTTATTCATCCATTTTCGACGGAAGACATTTTCCGTCCAAAATCTTCGACGGAATCCATTTTCCGACGAAAAACTTCACAAAATCAATTTCTTTTGCATTTATTTTTTTCATCCGTTTTCGACGGAATCCATTTTCCGTCGTTTTTTCCGTCGAAATACTTCACAAAATCAATTTCTTTTGCATTTATTTTATTCATCTGTTTTCGACGGAATCCATTTTCCATCGAAAAACTTCACAAAATCAATTTCTTTTGCAATTATTTTATTCATCAGTTTTCAACGGAATTCGTTTTCCGTCGAAAAACTTCACAAAATGAATTTATTTTGCAATTTATTTTATTCATCCATTTTCGACGGAATTCGATTTCCGTCAAAAATCTTCGACGAAATCCATTTTCGTCGAAAAACTTCAAAAATCAATTTCTTTTGCATTTATTTTATTCATCCAAATCAATTTTCACAAAATCAATTTCTTTTGCATTTATTTTATTCATCCATTTTCGACGGAATCCATTTTCCGTCGAAAAACTTCACAAAATCAAAAACTTCAAAAACTTCAAAATCAATTTCTTTTGCATTTATTTTATTCATCCATTTTCGACGGAATTCATTTTCCGTCAAAAATTTCGACGGAATCCATTTTCCGTCGAAAAACTTCACAAAATCAATTTCTTTTGCATTTATTTTATTCATCAGTTTTCGACGAAATTCTTTTTCCGTCGAAAAACTTCACAAAGTCAATTTCTTTTGCATTTATTTTATTCATCCATTTTCGACGGAATACATTTTCCGTCAAAAATCTTCGATGGAATCCCTTTTCCGTCGAAAAACTTCACAAAGTCAATTTCTTTTGCATTTATTTTATTCATCAGTTTTCGACAGAATCCATTTTCCATCGAAAAACTTCACAAAATCAATTTCTTTTGCATTTATTTTATTCATCCATTTTCGACGGAATACATTTTCCGTCAAAAAACTTCACAAAATCAATTTCTTTTGAATTTATTTTATTCATCCATTTTCGACGGAAGACATTTTCCGTCCAAAATCTTCGACGGAATCCATTTTCCGACGAAAAACTTCACAAAATCAATTTCTTTTGCATTTATTTTTTTCATCCGTTTTCGACGGAATCCATTTTCCGTCGTAGGAATCCATTTTCCGTCGAAATACTTCACAAAATCAATTTCTTTTGCATTTATTTTATTCATCTGTTTTCGACGGAATCCATTTTCCATCGAAAATCTTCACAAAATCAATTTCTTTTGCAATTATTTTATTCATCAGTTTTCAACGGAATTCGTTTTCCGTCGAAAAACTTCACAAAATGAATTTATTTTGCAATTTATTTTATTCATCCATTTTCGACGGAATTCGATTTCCGTCAAAAATCTTCGACGAAATCCATTTTCGTCGAAAAACTTCACAAAATCAATTTCTTTTGCATTTATTTTATTCATCCATTTTCGACGGAATCCGTTTTCCGTCCAAAAACTTCATAAAATCAATTTCTTTTGCATTTATTTTATTCATCCATTTTCGACGGAATTCATTTTCCGTCAAAAATCTTCGACGGAATCCATTTTCCGTCGAAAAACTTCACAAAATCAATTTCTTTTGCATTTATTTTATTCATCAGTTTTCGACGGAATCCATTTTCCGTCGAAAAACTTCACAAAATCAATTTCTTTTGCATTTATTTTATTCATCAGTTTTCGACGGAATTCATTTTCCGTCGAAAAACTTCACAAAATCAATTTCTTTTGCATTTATTTTATTCATCCATTTTCGACGGAATTCATTTTCCGTCGAAAAACTTCACAAAATCAATTTCTTTTGCATTTATTTTATTTTCGATTTTCGACGGAATACATTTTCCGTCAAATTTCGACGGAATCCCTTTTCCGTCGAAAAACTTCACAAAGTAAATTTTTTTTGCATTTATTTTATTCATCAGTTTTCGACAGAATCCATTTTCCATCGAAAAACTTCACAAAATCAATTTCTTTTGCATTTATTTTATTCATCCATTTTCGACGGAATACATTTTCCGTCAAAAAACTTCACAAAATCAATTTCTTTTGAATTTATTTTATTCATCCATTTTCGACGGAAGAAATTTTCCATCCAAAATCTTCGACGAAATCCATTTTCCGACGAAAAACTTCACAAAATCAATTTCTTTTGCATTTATTTTTTTCATCCGTTTTCGATAGAATCCATTTTCCGTCGAAATACTTCACAAAATCAATTTCTTTTGCATTTGTTTTATTCATCTGTTTTCGACGGAATCCATTTTCCATCGAAAAACTTCACAAAATCAATTTCTTTTGCAATTATTTTATTCATCAGTTTTCAACGGAATTCGTTTTCCGTCGAAAAACTTCACAAAATGAATTTATTTTGCAATTTATTTTATTCATCCATTTTCGACGGAATTCGATTTCCGTCCAAAAACTTCGACGAAATCCATTTTCGTCGTAAAAAACTTCACAAAATCAATTTCTTTTGCATTTATTTTATTCATCCATTTTCGACGGAATCCGTTTTCCGTCCAAAAACTTCATAAAATCAATTTCTTTTGCATTTATTTTATTCATCCATTTTCGACGGAATTCATTTTCCGTCAAAAATCTTCGACGGAATCCATTTTCCGTCGAAAAACTTCACAAAATCAATTTCTTTTGCATTTATTTTATTCATCAGTTTTCGACGAATCCATTTTTTTCCATCGAAAAACTTCACAAAATCAATTTCTTTTGCATTTATTTTATTCATCCATTTTCGACGGAATACATTTTCCGTCAAAAACTTCACAATCAATTTCTTTTGCAATTTCATCAATTTCTTTTGCATTTATTTTATTCATCAGAATCGACAGGAATCCATTTTCCGTCGAAAAACTTCACAATATCAATTTCTTTTGCATTTATTTTATTCATCCATTTTCGACAGAATCCATTTTCCATCGAAAAACTTCACAAAATCAATTTCTTTTGCATTTATTTTATTCATCCATTTTCGACGGAAGACATTTTCCGTCCAAAATCTTCGACGGAATCCATTTTCCGACGAAAAACTTCACAAAATCAATTTCTTTTGCATTTATTTTTTTCATCCGTTTTCGACGGAATCCATTTTCCGTCGAAAAACTTCACAAAATCAATTTCTTTTGCATTTATTTTTTTCATCCGTTTTCGATAGAATCCATTTTCCGTCGAAATACTTCACAAAATCAATTTCTTTTGCATTTATTTTATTCATCTGTTTTCGACGGAATCCATTTTCCATCGAAAAACTTCACAAAATCAATTTCTTTTGCAATTATTTTATTCATCAGTTTTCAACGGAATTCGTTTTCCGTCGAAAAACTTCACAAAATGAATTTATTTTGCAATTTATTTTATTCATCCATTTTCGACGGAATTCTTTCCGTCAAAAATCTTCGACGAAATCCATTTTCGTCGAAAAACTTCACAAAATCAATTTCTTTTGCATTTATTTTATTCATCCATTTTCGACGGAATCCGTTTTCCGTCCAAAAACTTCATAAAATCAATTTCTTTTGCATTTATTTTATTCATCCATTTTCGACGGAATTCATTTTCCGTCGAAAAACTTCACAAAATCAATTTCTTTCCATTTATTTTATTCATCAGTTTTCGATGGAATCCATTTTCCGTCGAAAAACTTCACAAAATCAATTTCTTTTGCATCTATTTTATTCATCAGTTTTCGTCGAAATTCTTTTTCCATCGAAAAACTTCACAAAGTCAATTTCTTTTGCATTTATTTTATTCATCCATTTTTGACGGAATACATTTTCCGTCAAAAATCTTCGATGGAATCCCTTTTCCGTCGAAAAACTTCACAAAGTCAATTTTTTTGCATTTATTTTATTCATCAGTTTTCGACAGAATCCATTTTCCATCGAAAAACTTCACAAAATCAATTTCTTTTGCATTTATTTTATTCATCCATTTTCGACGGAATACATTTTCCGTCAAAAAACTTCACAAAATCAATTTCTTTTGAATTTATTTTATTCATCCATTTTTGACGGAAGACATTTTCCGTCCAAAATCTTCGACGGAATCCATTTTCCGACGAAAAACTTCAAAAATCAATTTCTTTTGCATTTATTTTTTTCATCCGTTTTCGACGGAATCCATTTTCCGTCGTAGGAATCCATTTTCCGTCGAAATACTTCACAAAATCAATTTCTTTTGCATTTGTTTTATTCATCTGTTTTCGACGGAATCCATTTTCCATCGAAAATCTTCACAAAATCAATTTCTTTTGCAATTATTATATTCATCAGTTTTCAACGGAATTCGTTTTCCGTCGAAAAACTTCACAAAATGAATTTATTTTGCAATTTATTTTATTCATCCATTTTCGACGGAATTCGATTTCCGTCAAAAATCTTCGACGAAATCCATTTTCGTCGAAAAACTTCACAAAATCAATTTCTTTTGTATTTATTTTATTCATCCATTTTCGACGGAATCCGTTTTCCGTCCAAAAACTTCATAAAATCAATTTCTTTTGCATTTATTTTATTTATCCATTTTCGACGGAATTCATTTTCGTCAAAAATCTTCGACGGAATCCATTTTCCGTCGAAAAACTTCACAAAATCAATTTCTTTTGCATTTATTTTATTCATTAGTTTTCGACGGAATCCATTTTCCGTCGAAAAACTTCACAAAATCAATTTCTTTTGCATTTATTTTATTCATCAGTTTTCGACGCAATTCTTTTTTCGTCGAAAAACTTCACAGAGTCAATTTCTTTTGCATTTATTTTATTCATCCATTTTCGACGGAATCCGTTTTCCGTCCAAAAACTTCATAAAATCAATTTCTTTTGGATTTATTTTATTCATCCATTTTCGACGGAATTCATTTTCCGTCCAAAATCTTCGACGGAATCCATTTTCCGTCGAAAAACTTCACAAAATCAATTTCTTTTGCATTTATTTTATTCATCAGTTTTCGACGGAATTCATTTTCCGTCGAAAAACTTCATAAAATCAATTTCTTTTGCATTTATTTTATTCATCAGTTTTCGACGAAATTCTTTTTCCGTCGAAAAACTTCACAAAGTCAATTTCTTTTGCATTTATTTTATTCATCCATTTTCGACGGAATACATTTTCCGTCAAAAATCTTCGATGGAATCCCTTTTCCGTCGAAATACTTCACAAAGTCAATTTCTTTTGCATTTATTTTATTCATCAGTTTTCGACAGAATCCATTTTCCATCGAAAAACTTCACAAAATCAATTTCTTTTGCATTTATTTTATTCATCCATTTTCGACGGAATACATTTTCCGTCAAAAAACTTCACAAAATCAATTTCTTTTGAATTTATTTTATTCATCCATTTTCGACGGAAGACATTTTCCATCCAAAATCTTCGACGAAATCCATTTTCCGACGAAAAACTTCACAAAATCAATTTCTTTTGCATTTATTTTTTTCATCCGTTTTCGATAGAATCCATTTTCCGTCGAAATACTTCACAAAATCAATTACTTTTGCATTTATTTTATTCATCTGTTTTCGACGGAATCCATTTTCCATCGAAAAACTTCACAAAATCAATTTCTTTTACAATTATTTTATTCATCAGTTTTCAACGGAATTCGTTTTCCGTTGAAAAACTTCACAAAATGAATTTATTTTGCAATTTATTTTATTCATCCATTTTCGACGGAATTCGATTTCCGTCAAAAATCTTCGACGAAATCCATTTTCGTCGTAAAACTTCACAAAATCGATTTCTTTTGCATTTATTTTATTCATCCATTTTCGACGGAATCCGTTTTCCGTCCAAAAACTTCATAAAATCAATTTCTTTTGCATTTATTTTATTCATCCATTCGACGGAATTCATTTTCCGTCAAAAATCTTCGACGGAATCCATTTTCCGTCGAAAAACTTCACAAAATCAATTTCTTTTGCATTTATTTTATTCATCAGTTTTCGATGGAATCCATTTTACGTCGAAAAACTTCACAAAATCAATTTCTTTTGCATCTATTTTATTCATCAGTTTTCGACGAAATTCTTTTTCCATCGAAAAACTTCACAAAGTCAATTTCTTTTGCATTTATTTTATTCATCCATTTTCGACGGAATACATTTTCCGTCAAAAATCTTCGATGGAATCCATTTTCCGTCGAAAAACTTCACAAAGTCAATTTCTTTTGCATTTATTTTATTCATCAGTTTTCGACAGAATCCATTTTCCATCGAAAAACTTCACAAAATCAATTTCTTTTGCATTTATTTTATTCATCCATTTTCGACGGAATACATTTTCCGCAAAAAACTTTACAAAATCAATTTCTTTTGAATTTATTTTATTCATCCATTTTCGACGGAAGACATTTTCCGTCCAAAATCTTCGACGGAATCCATTTTCCGACGAAAAACTTCACAAAATCAATTTCTTTTGCATTTATTTTTTTCATCCGTTTTCGACGGAATCCATTTTCCATCGCAGGAATCCATTTTCCGTCGAAACACTTCACAAAATCAATTTCTTTTGCATTTATTTTATTCATCTGTTTTCGACGGAATCCATTTTCCATCGAAAATCTTCACAAAATCAATTTCTTTTGCAATTATTTTATTCATCAGTTTTCAACGGAATTCGTTTTCCGTCGAAAAACTTCACAAAATGAATTTATTTTGCAATTTATTTTATTCATCCATTTTCGACGGAATTCGATTTCCGTCAAAAATCTTCGACGAAATCTATTTTCCGTCGAAAAAATTCACAAAATCAATTTATTTTGCATTTATTTTATTAATCCATTTTCGACGGAATCCGTTTTCCGTCCAAAGCATTTATTTTATTCATCCATTTTCGACGGAATTCATTTTCCGTCAAAAATCTTCGACGGAATCCATTTTCCTTCGAAAAACTTCACAAAATCAATTTCTTTTGCATCTATTTTATTCATCAGTTTTCGTCGAAATTCTTTTTCCATCGAAAAACTTCACAAAGTCAATTTCTTTTGCATTTATTTTATTCATCCATTTTTGACGGAATACATTTTCCGTCAAAAATCTTCGATGGAATCCCTTTTCCGTCGAAAAACTTCACAAAGTCAATTTCTTTTGCATTTATTTTATTCATCAGTTTTCGACAGAATCCATTTTCCATCGAAAAACTTCACAAAATCAATTTCTTTTGCTTTTATTTTATTCATCCATTTTCGACGGAATACATTTGCCGTCA